>JACEFZ010026251.1:0-28359 GCA_014155875.1 Cepaea nemoralis
GAAAAAAAATTTTTTATTTTTGGGTAAACGGGGGTGGAGGGGTTTTTTTTTTTTTTCAAAAAAGGGGGTTGGGGAAAAAAAAGGGGGGTAAAAGGGGGGTTTAAGGGGGAAAAAATTGGGCTGCGCATTCCTTGACTGGGGGGGAAAACCATAGTGAACGTGTGTGCACGAATGAAGAAGGGTATCTAGGAAAAACACACACGTCACTTGGGGGCCAGCGAGAACAGATGTCAACACGAGAAGGGAGTCTCCATCATATGTGCTGAGCTAGAATGATTCATCAATAAAATCCTTTCTAACAACGCGAAGACTGACTTGTCTGGTGCTATACGTTCACGATCATAGCCTTGGTGTGTAGCACTGTCACAGTTGCTATGTTTGGTGAAAATAAATCTTCTAGGTGTAGAGAACATTTGTAAGTTAGTTATGTTTTGGAAAATCGTATTTAGAAATAACTCGACATCTGTGTATCACTGACAGTACCTACTTCTGACTGCACGCTAGATCTCTAATCATACCCATAACCTAAAGACAAATACCATTTATGGGACATTTCAACTAAAGTTAAAGAAGAGAAACTAGCTTGATGTGGGAAAATAGTAGGCAAAGGAAAAAGACAGAGACAAATAGATGTAGACAGGTTACATAGCCTGATAACAAATAATCAACATTAGTAACATCATTGGAATGTTAAATGCAGAGGGAATTGGATAGTCATGATCACCAATGTCTGCTTCAGACCAGGAACCTGAAGAAGAAGAAGAAGAAGAAGAAGAAGAAGAAGAAGAAGAAGAAGAAGAAGAAGAAGAAGAAGAAGAAGAAGAAGAAGAAGAAGAAGAAGGAAGAAAGGAAGGGACGAAGAAGAGAAGAAGAAGAAAACGAAGAATAAAACGAGGAGGAAGGAGAAGAAGGCGAACGAGGTGGGTAGTTGGAGGAAGAAGGAGTAGGAGGTGGAATGGAAGGAGGAGAAAGAGGAGGAAGAAGAAGAAGGAGGAGGAGGTGGAGAAGGAGGAGAAAGAGGAGGAGGAGGAAGAAGGAGGAAGGGTGGAAGAAGGAGGCTAAGGAGAATGAGGAAGAAGAAGAAGAAGAAGAAGAAGAAGAAGAGAAGAAGGGGGAGGAGGTGGCGTAGAAGGAGAAGGTGGTGTAGGAGGAATAGGAGGAGGAATAAGAACAAGAACAAGGATAACAACGACATGAAGAACAAGGACAAGAACTAGAACTAGAGGTGCATGCGCCCGTTTTTTGTGAACAGAGACATAACTGAGCAATCATAAGGCATTGTAAGCAAATTGTTGTCCGTGCATACAAAATATAAGTTCAACACAATAAACATTAACTTACTATGGCAAACAGCTGATTCTGGACAGTTTATCTCACTATGCGTAGTACATGAACTACAATGAGAGATAAAAAGATGACATATGTATAAAATTACTAGGTAACCCTGTAATGTCTAGTCGATCTTGAGTTATCAGACACATGTAAGCGTTACAAGATTTTGTTATACACGAAAGCAACACCAACCTACAGAGTGACATATTTTGTTACTATATCGTATATTTTTACAGTTAATGGAGTGGTTGTTGAATTCACACGAGTTCTAAATGTGACAATTAGCGATATGTTTAACTTCACTACATGTTTGTCTGCGGTGACAGTTGTTTGGATTATGTTATGTTCTCTGGTAGTAAGTGTGACATATATCCTCATTCACGTTTTATGTGCACTAAGTGTGTTAGTCCATGTGTACAATCAACGCGTCACGTGTATTAGTATTTGTTATGTTTAGCCTGAGTATATTATAGAAATCTGGCAAAGTATGTCTTTTATACAGGGCCATTGGGGGGGGGGGGGATGCGTGGTCTCGAGGTATGGTGTCCGCCTCGAGTGCTGGAGTTCCCGGGTTCAAGCCCCGGTGAGGACCGGGATTTTTTCACGTGGACTTCTAGTAAAAATTTCCCCTGGTCTCTGGGTAGTGAGATCGGACGCCCGTGTGTATTTTTGCGCACGTAAAAAATCCCTTGGCAGTTGGAAATCGAAAAAGAGTAGCCTAACGTCGCTGCCCGGGCAAAATTTCAAGTTAAAAATCTACCCAAGTATTTCAGGATCGTCGCTGGTGCTACTGAGTTCGTGCATTGAGCTGAGTTTCTCCAGACTCAGGTTTGAGTTAAGAGGAGAACGGAGCACGTATGGGTTACACCCGTGTGCCGTGATGTTGATCCATCGACTAAACTAAACTAAAACTAAACAGTATACAGGGCCATTGTGAAAGTAATATGGTTTTGTGTTATCAGCATTGCCATTCCTGCGACATGTTGGGAATGAAAGAGTCTGTACATGTTACCTTGGTCGTAAGATATTTACAAAACATGTGTAATCTTTATAGGTCAGATAAGTATGTACATATATTTACAGTTTGCCCTTCGGCAGATGTGTAGTTTCAATACCAGTCTTGCACAACGTGCTGGTTTCTGAGCTTAAAGAGAGAAAGGAAAACCACGTAACACGGTCCCCAAGTAGATGTTACCGGTGAGCGGATTGTGGAGAATAGTGTCTACTCCAGCCTCAGTTCCATGGATGTAAGCCTCTCTCAGGGTTCACACTATCTCAACTATAATGAATGGAACTTCATAGCTAAACCCCTGTCTACCAGAGGACACACCATTCAGTCAACAATTTTATATGTATATACATTATATACGAGGAGCGACTTGCCGAGTGGCTACAACGCCGGACTCTCCTTCGGGAGACCCGGGTTCGATCACTCGGTAAGGTTTGGGATTTTTTTTCTGTCGGGGGCAAAAAGGAAATCCTAACCTGCTCAGTTCGCGGCGACTGCACTAGCCAGGCGGCCTTAATTTCTCAGGCTCAAAGACCCCTCTGCCATTCACCGCAAGGTACTATATTGGCAGTAAATGACAGTTTTTATACATTGTATATACGCCGTTCTCTCTGGCGTAGGGGTTAACGTCATTCTCCGCAATCCCGTATATTCTCGTGAGTAACGCAGCAGCGCGAGAATCGGCAGTGGTTCGCGCCGCGCTGTTAACTTACAGGGTATGTGAGCCGGTCACTCAGAAAGCAATGGCAAACTATTGAGCGCAATCTTGCCTAGTACATCAATAGCAGCTGAAAAATGCTAGTGTTGACTGCAACGTCCTGTAAGGGATATGCAACATTAAAACAAAAACTTTGTATATTTTTAACAATTATACACATTACACAGCCGGCTCCCTGGCCGAGTGGTCAGCAGCTTTCTCCGTTAATCCCGAATATTCTCGTGGTTGACGTGAGCGCACGAGAATTAGAAGTGGTTCGAGTCGCGCCTGTGACTTATGAGAGTATGGAGCCGGTCGCTCAGAAAGTCGTGGCGTGCTGATGAGCGTAATCTAGCCTAGGAATCAACATACAGCTGAAAGATGCTGGTGTTGACCGCAATATCCTGAAACAGGATGGAAACGCGGAAAAAAAAATACACATTATTAATCATACACACCTGCGATTTTTGTTGCCGTGCTTTCTATTCACATGCCTAGCGTGAGTACATTATATGAGTTTTTAAAAGAAAAAAAACCGAACCCTTTCACGTGTATTAAGTCGTATTGGGTATATGGTGCTCGTCATCACCAGTTGCCCTGCCAGCTGGCGTAGGCGTTCATGTCTCTTCACAGATCTCTGTCCTTAGTGTTCTGTATCAGCTCTGCTGATGATATTCCTCCATATCATTGTCTCAGTCAAAATCCTGTATCATTTCTGGTGCTAGAACTATATTGTTATAGATGTAACGCCACTGGCGGAGTGATGTGGTCAGCGTATCACCGACCGCCTCCATTTACCAAAAATATCCCGGTAGCCATTTTACGCAGGGTCGAACTAGAACCAGAAAGCAATGGCAAACTACTGAAGGTAAACTTGACAAGAGATCTCAAACAGCCAAGAAATGATGGGGTTGACAGCGACGCCCTGTAAGAAATATGCAACTAAGGCATTGGGCTTATGGTACTCGCCTAATATGTTTAAAGACCACACGGTACTCGAGGAACGATATGGTCAGTATCAAGCTGGTCTCTTTTATTTCCAAAGACACTACCCAGTGCTTCCGTTAGGCTGGGTCGACCCAGGAGCCGATGTAAACATCCGACTCGATATGGATTTAAACCCACGACCACAGGGATGACAGGCAAGCGTGCTGTCCACTGGGCCACCGCGGCTCCCATGATAGGGTGTGGCCAGGTCATCTTCGGCACAGCATGTACCGGCTGAGTGGGCTTCTGCTTGAGGGGGCTCCTCCACAGGATTCAGTTATTTCATTGTTAACAGGCTGCAACACCAAGAATGACGTCATAGTTCTCTGTTCGTTAGAGATTGTTCCATGTCGTGTACCTCCGTCTGTAATATTACTAGCACCTTGCCGTCTTGACAGACAATAGTGTTATATATTGTGCTTCAAACATGGCATAATAGCCGCCACCCGTGTCAGTAACAAACTGAGTTATACCACTCCATAGCACAAAGCCTGGGCTGAATTTAGAGACCCTGTGCTGCCATGTAGCTCTCTCGGCTTGCCTTGTTTACTCCAGATTAAAGATAACACCAACACGTATGGAACAAGGCAAGCAGCAGAAGCTGCCGTATCAGCAAGGCAATGCTCTAGTTGTACGCCTGTCGGAGCCTCAATCCTAGACCAGTTGTCAACCATAACTTAGGGCCTGGTGTGCCCCGCCATGACATTTAGTCTTTAGGTTACACTGGATTGCTGTCACAACCATTCAGATCAAACTCCCCGAATAATAAAGAACTTTGGGGAGAAAGTGGCATAGTTTATAGATAACATTGTCTACTTCGTGCTAAGAAATTACCTGGTTCAAATCCCATCATTGGTTTCTAATGATGTCACACATCAATCCAATCTCTGGATTACGGAGGTCGGACGCCTAAACTATAGGAAACTGGGTGACAATCAGGAAATCCCTTATGCACAAGATGCGTCAGTTTAAACATCTCATGACATTTCAACACGTACAGAGTAATTACAATACCACAGTGTTCTTAATTAAAGGGTGAAGCCCTACTCACACAGCCGTGCATGAACTCTTTCTAGAGAAAATCAGTCTCATACACATACATGCCAAAATCTGAATGCAGTGATATCTAAATAAGAGAGGTCCATAACCTGATGCAATACACGACTTTATAAAGCGGGGTGAGAAAGATAGAAGACAAAGACAGACAGACAGACAGACAGACAGACAGACAGACAGACAGACAGACAGACAGACAGAGGCAGAGACGACGACGAGAAGAAGAAGAAGAACAAGAATAAGAAAAAGATAGAGGAAGAGAAGGAAGATAGGTGGACGAGGATAAGGATGAGAGAAAGCAGAAGGAGGTGAGAAGAAGTAATAATTTAAAGATTCTCGCAAATACATGGTGCCCAGTGCTAGCACTATGGGCGCCAGATATTTCTGCGAATAGAAACGCACGGACAAAGACACTGACAATGCCGGCTGTATTTGAACGTTGATCTTCCAGTGCCCAGATACAACGAGAGCTGCACGAGCGCCGCAGGATGCCAGCCAGATTTGTTTTGTCTCAACACAAGCGCCACCTGGGTGTGTCAGTGCGATCAGGCTGTTGATTACTACAACAGTACAGCCAACCAGTGCATGAACAGTAAGTGTTTATCCTTCTTTGTTGCCTGATTCGTATATTTTACTAATGTGTTTAGATTTGTACACTGAGCGATTCGTTCGTTGGAGTACTCGGCTATAAACATAGCGGTCTAGGGTTCGAGCCACAGTGATGACACGGTCATGCTGTGTACATTATACATAAGGGCACATTCTCTATGGTTTGTACACCATTATAGCACCCAGATAGCCATATAAGTGTCCCAATCTTTTTCAATAGGTCGCACAAGGATAATCTCAACACAGCGCACGAACTCCGTTGCACGAGTGAGTATCCAAATGTGTGCATACTGGAATCACACATGCTATAAAAATTATTTAGTGGGTAGGTTTTTTATAACGTTGACATTCAGTATCGATGTATTTTTAGCATGACGTGTGCAATGTGCACAATGGAACCTCTTTGTCTTTCACTCTTATGCTAAAGAATAGACGTCCGATCCACTCCAACAAAAGAAGACTCTATCCTTTCCTTATTCTTCAGGAATTCATTCCATCGACACATTGATTTCAGACATGCCTGCTCGGGTTGTAGAGGTACGTATTACATCTAAGCCACTCGGCCCTTACTTGGGTGCCACATATGATCCAATCTCAGAAGATGGGTACCACATATGACTCACATTATACGATGAGTATCACATATGATTGACCTCATAAGATTGGTGTCACATATATTTGTCATTCAAGTGTGTCTGTTTGGACACTTTTGCCTTATTGGCATCAAAATAAATCGTAGTGTAATTCACATGTTTCATGAAAAGTGTGGAGTTGTGTATTCAATAACAAAGTACGTGTAATAAGAAAACCGCGGTGACGTAATGACTAGAAACTTTCCTGCCGGTCCAGTGGTTTTGTGTTCGAATTCGCTATAAGCTGATTTATAAAATGGACCCGGGCCACCAGGTCGATCCAGCCTAAAATGGGTGCTAGGACATGTCCAGGGAAGTGAAGGCGGCCGGCGAGATACTGGCCAGATCACACATTCAATATCGACTGGTCTATAGACAGTCGAATAGAGGCCCTGGAGATGTGGATATACAGAAGAATTTGTTGCATTTCATGGAATCAAATACAATCAAATACAGAGGGTCTAGAAAAATTTGGAATGAAAAGATGGTTGATGAAAGACATAACACCCATACTGGAGAGTAAGGTTGAAGGCAAGAGAGCAAGTGGTAGACAATGATACAAGGGGGAAGATGACATCAAGAGATGGACGAACATCAATCTGACAGAATGTACAATCAAGGCGGGAGACAGAATAAAATAACGAACGACTGAACGAACAAATTTGATTTGCAATGGGTTAAGAATTGGGCATGCAGGCCCGTCTAGCATTCTGCACTTCAGACAGCGTTGGAGATCCATTGCAGCCAACCACCATTGTGGAGACGGCACCTGACAGATTGACTGGTCTATAAAACATGTGTCTAGCATCATATACACATGTCTCCTTAAGGCATGTGAAAGAACCCTGTACTGACTGTATTAACATGCGCTCGATAGAACCCATATTTGACGAGGCATGTGACGTCACCATTGGATGTGAGGTGTTCAACGAATGTGTGGGTACGCCCCCAACCTGCCAGTGCAACTTCTCGACTGTGTACTTCGACAGCATCATGTACCAATGCATGCCAAGTGAGTAGCTTCTATGAATGAGCAAACTGCTTTTGATATAGTGAAGTAGGCAAGAATAATTATCTTGTAGAATATGAATCGCCTGTCTCTTCTTCATTCCGAGGTCCCTGACAGATGTGACCTTACTCAGAGTTGAAGAGAAACTAGATATCGATGTATTCCTTCATCTCGCCTATTCCTATATGTACTATGCTGGCACCTTGCCGTCTTGACAGACGATAGTTATTGTGCTTTTACAAATAAAGCAGAATAGCCCCTCCATAGCACAAAGCCTGGGCTGAATTGTAGAGTCTATGTGTTGCCCATGTAGCATGATTCCTCTGTCGGCCTGACTAGTTTACTCCAGAGAGAAGGTAACACCAATACACCTGCAACAAGTCAAGCTGCAGAAGCTGCCGGATCAGCCAAGTATTGTTCTAACTGTTCACCTGTCTGAGCATTCATCCTAGACATCTTGTCGACCAAGGCGTAGGGTCCTGTTCATGACATTTAGTCTTTAGGTTACCGCCCACCATTCGGCGCTAACAGAAAGCAGGTCTACTGTCATAAGGCAGATCAATCATATCTGACTAAGATCTAACCTATATTATATTTGTAAGGAATAACACACCGATGGTAAGTGCTGATCTTTTTCACGCTGGTTAGAAATACATGTTTATTGTATCCTGGGTAATGGTTAATGGACATCGTAGACATAGACATATAAACCTACCATATTAATAGACATCGTAGACATAGACATATAAACCTACCAGATTAATAGACATCGTAGGCATAGACATATAAACCTACCATATTAATAATACACATCGTAGGCATAGACATATAAGCATACCAAATTAATAGACATCGTAGGCATAGACATATAAACCTACCAGATTAATAGACATCGTAGACATAGACATATAAACCTACCAGATTAATAGACATCGTAGACATAGATATATAAACCTACCAGATTAATAGACATCGTAGACATAGACATATAAACCTACCAGATTAATAATACACATCGTAGACATAGACATATAAACCTACCAGATTAATAGACATCGTAGACATAGACATATAAACCTACCATATTAATAGACATCGTAGGCATAGACATGTAAAGCTACCAGATTAATAGACATCGTAGACATAGACATGTAAAGCTACCAGATTAATAGACATCGTAGACATAGACATATAAACCTACCAGATTAATAATACACATCGTAGACATAGACATATAAACCTACCAGATTAATAGACATCGTAGACATAGACATATAAACCTACCAGATTAATAGACATCGTAGACATAGACATATAAACCTACCAGATTAATAATACACATCGTAGACATAGACATATAAACCTACCAGATTAATAGACATCGTAGACATAGACATATAAACCTACCAGATTAATAGACATCGTAGACATAGACATATAAACCTACCAGATTAATAGACATCTTAGACATAGACATATAAACCTACCAGATTAATAATACACATCGTAGACATAGACATACAAACCTACCATATTAATAGACATCGTAGACATAGACATATAAACCTACCAGATTAATAGACATCGTAGGCATAGACATATAAACCTACCATATTAATAATACACATCGCAGGCATAGACATATAAGCATACCAAATTAATAGACATCGTAGGCATAGACATATAAACCTACCATATTAATAATACACATCGTAGGCATAGACATATAAGCATACCAAATTAATAGACATCGTAGGCATAGACATATAAAACCCACCGATTAAAAAGGGCATCGTAGACATAGACATATAAAACCTACCAGATTAATAGACATCGTAGACATAGAATATAACCTACCAGATTAATAGACATCGTAGACATAACATATAAACCTACCAGATTAAAAAAACATCGTAGACATGACATATAAACCTACCAGATTAATAGACATCGTAGACATAGACATATAAACCTACCATATTAATAGACATCGTAGGGATAGACATGTAAAGCTACCAGATTAATAGACATCGTAGACATAGAAGGGAAAGCTACAGATTTTAAAAGACATCGTAGACATAGCAGATTAATAGACATGTAGACATAGACATTAAACCCCTTAAAGACATCGACATAGACATATAAAACCCACCAGATTAATAACATCGTAGCATAGACATATAAACCTACCAATTTAAAAAATCGAGCATAGGGCATATAAAACCAAAAATAGACATCGTAGCATAGACATATAAACCTACCAGATTAATAGACATCGTAGGAAAAAAAAAAAAAAAATAAAAAAAAAAAAATAATTTTAAAAAAAAAAATAACTAAATTTAAAAAAAAAAAAATAACAAAAATAAATTTAATAACATCGAGGCATAGACATTAAGCTACCAAATTAATAGACTCGTAGGCATAGACATATAAACCTACCAGATTAATAACATCGTAGACATAGCATATAAACCCACCCGATTAATAGACATCGTAGACATGACATATAACCTACCTTATAGACATCGTAGACATAGACATATAAACCTACCCAAATTTAAAAACATCGTAGGCATAGACATTAAACTACCAGATTAATAAAATCGTAGACATAGACATTAAACTACCAGATTAATAGACATCGTAGACATAGACATATAAACCTACCAGATTAATAATACACATCGTAGACATAGACATATAAACCTACCAGATTAATAGACATCGTAGACATAGACATATAAACCTACCAGATTAATAATACACATCGTAGGCATAGACATATAAACCTACCAGATTAATAATACACATCGTAGACATAGACATGTAAAGCTACCAGATTAATAGACATCGTAGACATAGACATATAAACCTACCATATTAATAGACATCGTAGACATAGACATATAAACCTACCAGATTAATAGACATCGTAGACATAGACATATAAACCTACCAGATTAATAGACATCGTAGACATAGACATATAAACCTACCAGATTAATAGACATCGTAGACATAGACATATAAACCTACCATATTAATAGACATCGTAGGCATAGACATGTAAAGCTACCAGATTAATAGACATCGTAGACATAGACATGTAAAGCTACCAGATTAATAGACATCGTAGACATAGACATATAAACCTACCAGATTAATACACATCGTAGACATAGACATATAAGCATACCAAATTAATAGACATCGTAGACATAGACATATAAACCTACCAGATTAATAATACACATCGTAGACATAGACATGTAAAGCTACCAGATTAATAGACATCGTAGACATAGACCTATAAACCTACCATATTAACAGACATCGTAGACATAGACATATAAACCTACCAGATTAATAATACACATCGTAGACATAGACATATAAACCTACCAGATTAATAGACATCATATACATAGACATATAAACATAGCGGGCAAAGGCACTTGACCGGAAAACATGGAGATGTACCGTGAAGAGTCATCTTGAGCATGATGAAAGGAGACTACGTCAACAAGCCGAGAAGAAAAGAACCGCATCACCGATCTTTCTTTAGATGTGGTTCAAGAAGACTTTTACTATTATGAAGAGAGACGATAAGCAAAGTCTTATAACACATGAAGAAGTGGAAGTGTCGGCCGAAAGGAGCAAATATCGAATCTTCTCTGCACATGAACACAAACATCATTCTTGGCCGAGCTAGCGAGTAAGATGTACAATCTTGAAACTGAATGATGTTGAAATTACAACTAGATAGTGTCCCATGTCTGATGTGTCCCCCCCCCCCCCCCCCCCCCCAGCCAGCCAGCCACCCACCCACACACACACACACGCACGCACGCACGCGCGTAAGCAACAGCAAAAATACAAATTACCTTTTTTTTCTATTACTTATTGAAGTGTTTAAAAATCTGCCTAAACCAGAATTAATGTCAGTAAAGTTTGTTATGCAAATTAGAAGTTCACAATAAACGGTAATTCAATTGGCCCTCGATATAAATGAGCACACATAGATCAGCCACTTATCGAGCACTGCGGGGTTGTGTTGGTTCTCATGTAGCCATTGTACCACCTACTGGTTTACGACTCGGCGCCTGCGTCATTGGAGATAGTCAAACGCAGTGTCACAATTCCCCGACGTACGAGTCCAGGTATCGATTCGGCGATTTGAAAGCAGAACTCTTTGCGTTGATTTGAATGGTATGGAGGCATCGACCGGCACTAAGCGAATGCAAACTACTGAATGTAAAATCGCCTAGTTAATCACAAACTGATAATAAATGCTAGGGCTGAGTGCAACGTCATGTAAAGGATATGCAACTAACTTTAACATTTGACGAACGTGGAAGAAAACTGTCTCATGGCCAGCTTATGTCTGGGACACTGAAATAACTTGGCCATGTCAAAACGCCTCAGTGGCTTATAATATGCAGTCATGAACTACACGGTTACAGAAGAGGAAGTCTGTACTGACACGACGATGGGCACAGAACATTACAGACACCCTTTGCAGGGCCACGCATTAGGAACGAGAACTGGTGAAGGATCAAGATTGTGTTGAGAGCTACGTTCCCTAAATGGCCGTGCTAAATGAAGATGGCCGGTCTCTCTGGCCGAGGGGTTACACCACTTTCTCCGTAATCCCGTTTATCACGCAGAGTCTCGTAGCGGGCGAGAACTGGGAGCGGTTCGTCCCCCGCTGGTGACTTGCGGGATAACTGAGCCGGCCGCTCAGAAAGCAATGGCAAACTACTGAGCGTAATCTTGCCAAGAAATCAACAGACAGCTGAAAAATGCTGATGTTGACAACGATGTCCTGTAAAAGGATATGCGAATTTAAAAAAAAAATGAAGATGATGATGAATCGCCCATGCCACGCTGGGGTATGTGACACTGCACCATAACTTGATAAGCCGGCTTTGTGGTGAAGAGGTTACAAACGCAGTTCATAATCCCGCATACCGCGTTCGAAATACAGCTGTGTGTGATTTGGAAGCAGACCGCTTTGTGTTGGTTTTTATACAACGGTATGAGTGCCGGTAGTTCAGAAAGCAATGATAAACTACTGAACATAAACTTGACAAGAAATCACAAACAGCCAAAGAATGCTGGAGTTGACTGCGACGTCCTGTAAAGGATATGCAACTAACTGACATCACTTGATGGAGTTTTATCTCGTATCTACACGAAGAGTACATTCAAAGTAAGCAAAGGGTGCTTTCACAGACATATGATGCTAGACCCATATGCTTATAGGTCTACAGACACTCGGTCACGGATGTACTCAACATCACCAGAACCGTCTTCACTTCCCAAAGCAATTCGTGGTAAACACGTTAGGCTGGGTCTGCCTGGGAGTAAAAGGGCAATGGTAAAAATCGGCATCGATGCGAAACTTCAACAATACATGCTTGTACAAACTACATAAGCCTGCCATAAACCCCCAGACTCCCACGTGTTAGTTACGATACTGAAGTTTGGGGCAATGATAAGTCGACCCGTTGAAACTTTGTGACGTCGGTGGTCAGGTGGTTCGGTTTGTTAGGGGTTGCTGGAATTCAACCACGCTTCAGTCTCTAACATGAGTACCTAGCTCGGAGAAAACAAGGGAAAGGAAGGGAATTATTTACCAACCTCAGTTTACCATTACGAATAGATTGTCGAATCTGTGAGTATAACAATCACACTTTCCACTTTGTCAGCATCGGTACGATATGCAATAGTCTGCTTTGTTGTGTTTACTAGCGGTTACTATGCCCACTATAGACATTGCTGTAATGTATTGAACTCCCATGTCCTTCTTCTTCCACTTCTTGTTTGTTAGTAATTTCCCCTGGTCCCTGGGTAGTGAGATCGGACGCCCGTGTGTATTGTTGAGCACGTAAAAAATCACTTGGCAGTTGGAAATCGAAAAAGAGTAGCCTAACGGCGCTGCCCAGGCAAAATTTCGAGTTAAAAATCTACCCAAAGTATTTCAGGAACCTCGCCGATGCAACGGAGTTGGTGCATTGAGCTGAGTTTCTCCAAACTCAGGTTTGAGTTAGGAGGAAAACGGAGCACTTATGGGTTAAACCGTGTGCCGTGATGTTGATCCAACGACTAAAAACAAAAAATCAAAAAAACAAACTTCTTGTTTGGACCTCATTTACGCTTAGACTGATTGATCAGACCTTGCTTCTATCTCCACGTGACAGCCGAGAGATCCGGCCAGGCAACAAAATCCCGCCACATTGCTTCCAGACCACATAAATCTTATGGAGCTACCACACTTACATTCGACAACGCCTACTGAGGCTCTACTATCTGTACACGTTGACTTTAATCCCAGCGACACCAGGCAACTCTTACAGCAACAGACGCACAAATTTAAAAAAAATTATTTCCGTTATACACATAAATAAATATTCAATCTACAAGATATTATTTGTTTTACTTGCCTGTTATAAACCTGTTAGAAACTGCTAGTTCTTATTTCATGTTCTTTCATGTAATAAACATGTCACCGGCCCTGCGGCTCGGGGACAGTGAAGGCGTTTCACAATTCCCCGTCATACTGTGTCCAGGGTCGAAATCAGCCGCGAGCGATTTGGAAACAGACCGCTGTGCGTTGATTTCTATGGCATGAGGTGTCGGTCGTTCAAAAAAGTAACTGCATACTACTCAATGTAAATATAGCCTAGTAAATAAAAAAGAACCAGAAATGCTGGCGTTGATTGCGATTTCCTGTAGAGGACATGCAACTAACGCTTAATAAAAATATGAGAAATCAGTAGTTCCCATTTGATTTAGTGACATGTAATCAATATATTATTAACTGCCAGCTCTTATTTAATTTAATGCGTGTTACATATAGATAGAAATTCTTCTTCTTCTTCAGCATTCCGAGCCTTGAGGTTCTTTGCTGCAGATACAATCCGTCTCCATTCGTCTCTCTGGTTGACCTTCTCTTGCCAGTCGCTGATTCCAAGTGCTTGTAGGTCTGTATGTATATTATCTCTCCACCGTCTTCTTGGTCTACCTCGGGGTCTACGGTCATTTATTTCCTGAGTGTAAGCGAGTTTTGTTTCCCTATTATCTTCCATTCTTTCTATATGCCCCAGCCATTGTAGTCTATTAGCCTTCATGATACCAGTGATTAGCGGGGACTTAAACAGATCATAAATGTCTTTGTTGCTTCTTCTTTTCCACTCTCCACTTTGTGTATCCCTAATGGACCCAAAGATGCGTCTTAAGACTTTGTTCTCAAAGGTTTGTAACAAGGCTTCGTCTCCTTTAGTTGTACTCCAGGTTTCAGAGCCATACAGCACAACTGGTCTTAATCAGTGTTTTGTATATTGTGATCTTGGTGTTACGAGATAGCGCATTTGATTTTAGCAGATGTTGTAGTGCATAGTATCTTATTTCCAGAGTTGATTCTAGCTTGTATTTCTTCCCTTATTATGTTGGAGCAGTTGAAGATTGTACCCGGGTATTTGTATGTTTCCGTTCTTTTAATGGTCATATTATCTATTTGTATGTGGCCAGAGTTTTTAGCCGTTCCTTCTCTTGAAATTACCATATATTCTGTCTTATCTTGGTTGATAACCAGCCCCATTTGTTGAGCTTCTTCCTTTAAGTGAGTCAATATTTCCAATGTCTTTTGTTCATTTTCCCCTATAATATCTATATCATCTGCATAACCAAGCAGTTTGGATGTTCCTCCAATAGCACATTCCTCCTTTACCTTCCTTACAACTTTCTCTAGAGCCAGATTGAAAAGGAGCGGTGATAGTGCATCACCCTGTTTCAAGCCAGATGTTATTTGGAAAGGGTCTGATTTCCTGCCTTTATATGTTATTATATTACAAGTATCTTCCATGCATAGTCTGGTCATGTTGATTAACTTCCTTGGTATTCCAAATTCCTGCATAGCATTCTATAGAATATTCCTAAGGACACTATCATAAGCCTTTTTAAAATCCACAAAAATGTTATAGAGATCTCTTTTATATTCCCAACTTTTCTCGGCTATTTGTCGTAAGATAAATATCTGATCTATTGTTTTGTCTGAAACCCGCCTGGTAGTCACCTAATATGTCTTCTGAATATGATTTTAGTCTTTTTAGTAATACCGTGTATAGTATCTTATAGCTTATGGACCTGAGTAATATTCCTCTATAATTTTCACATTGGAACTTGTCTCCTTTCTTAAAGACAGGTATCAATAATGACTCTTTCCAGTCATGGGGTAATTCTTCTGTCCTCCAGATTATTATTATTAGTTCGTATAGCTTTAGATGTAATGCATGGCCGCCTGCCTTTATAAATTCAGCAGCAATTCCATCAGCCCCATTTGTCTTAATGTTTTTATGTCGTGGTATTACATATAGGATTTCTTCAAAAGCAGGTTCTTCAATGTGTGGTTCACACGTTAGAACCGCTTTCTGTGGGAAAGTGTTATATGGAGCTTCACAATTTAGTAATTCAACAAAGTATTCTTTCCATGTGTTACACATTTCATGTGTTGTGTTGGTGCCCTCGTTTGATTGACTTCAGTTCTTTAAAAAAAACTTTCTGGATTCGTTTTTCTGGTGATTAGTTTCCATATCTTTGATTATATTGCTCATATATTCTCGCTTCTGCTGCCGAACTATTTTTGTAGCCTCTTTACATTCAGTTCTATATTATTCTTCATTTTGGATGTTGTTGATGTCATTTAACCACAACTGTCTGGCATTCTTTTTCCTAATGACTGCTTCTTCACATTTTTTATAGAATCATGTGTTCTTTCTATGCGTGGTTAACACACCGAGACTGTCTTCTGCGGTAGTTTGAATTGTATTATTGATGTTCAACCAAGTTTGGTCAACGCTTTCCTCCAACGGGTTTTGTAGAATTTCAAGTTTACATTTTGTTTCATCTGCAAATTTCTCTTTGGCTGTACATTCGTGTAGTTTTTCTCTGTTACATGTTGGGTGTAACCTTTGTAGTTTAGCATAGAATGCTCTCTTAAATTTTATTTTAAATTTTGCTCTAACGAAGAAGTGGTCGCTGTGGCACTCAGCTCCTCTATAACTTCTAACTTGTTGTATGTTTGATGCATTTTTGTTGTTAATTAAAATGTGATCTATTTGATTATAGGTTCTCTTGTCACATGATTTCCAAATTTGTTTATGTATATCCTTTCTTTGCAGTCTGGTACTGCTGATCTGCAGTCCTTTGGCGTTTGCTAGGTTGATGACTCTCCATCCATTGTCATTTGAAGTTGTATGCAGGCTTTCCATACCGGCAACATTTTTATAAGTTTGCTCTCTACCTATTTTTGCATTGAAGTCTCCCAGCACAATCAGGATATCCTGTTTGGGGGTTTCTTCTATGACATATTCCAGATCATTATCAAAGTCTTCTTTAATATCACCTTCTTTCTCTTCAGTAGATGCATGTACATTAATCATCGTTATATTTTCCCATTTACCTTCATTTACCTTTCTATTTTCCATATTAGAAATTGCTAGTTCATATTTGATTTCCGCACATATAATAAACATATCAGAAACTGATAGTTCCTATTTAATTTACTTGCATTTTAGAACCTTGTAGTTCTTATTTTATTCAGTTACATATAATAAACCTGTATGTAATAAACCGTTAGTTCTGATTTGATTTACTTGCATGTAATAAACCTACATCTCTTTATAGAGACATGAGCTACGGCCAAAGGCCGTCACTGACCATTGCCAAGAAGGAAAGTAATGAGAGACTACAGTCTCTACAGATTCCTAGAAAACTGGCAGGCAAAGAAATCGTGGACAAACGAGAACAGCAGATCAATCCGGCAAGAACTCAACACGGAAGAAGGCCCGGTATTAACAACAATAACATTGAGGAAAATTAAACATTGCGAACATATTAAAAGACATGAATGTCTGAAAACGATAACTGTTGAGGCGAGTAGGACTAAACATAAATGGATTAATGATGTAATTTATAAATGAATCATGGCATCTGGTTTATGGTAGAGATAAGTTTCGGAAGAAAGCCATGGAAGACAATTTTTGCACACGTTGATGGTGATGCATAATAAACCTGTAAAGAACCGCGATCATTGGTTCCTATTGCAATGTTATAGTTGATAGACTGTCTAGGTGACACATTTGACGTAACTACACTTGAACGACCCACATTATGGTCGTCACTAGGAAGAAAGAAACACCACAATGTAATATTATTCTCATCCCGTCCTTATGTAGTCACCGGAGGGTTTTCTCCGTGACTATATGTTGTGTTTTGTGTATGTAGTTGTTTGCTGATAAATTCTAGTCGCCGCAACGTCCTGTATGTTTCGTAATTCTGTTTTCCACAGCTTTACCGCAGTTCCACCAAATTTTATTCACATGGTACACTTCTTCTTCTTCTTCTTTCGTTCGCTTGAAACATGTCTACAACTGCAATGTCGTCTCTTGTATGAATCTAACAGTCTTTTTTAGTTCATTCAGCGGTCCATAGAGTACACTTATCTGGGAAGTTATAACAATTGATGGGAGATGCCTTGAAGAGACTAGAACAAGAATCTGGGAATTGATGAGGCACACATATTCCGCATAAAATCTTTAACCTGAAGAAGGCAACACATTGAGAGGTAAAGAGTCCCCCCATGAGGGAAAACTAACAAAGGTATTCGAAATATGAAAAGGAATGAGTTAGGGTTACCAGCTGTCACCTCTACCATTGCTGCTGACTATAGACTGGTTTATGCAGACAACAAGCACTGCCAGAAATAGAATCCTATGGACTTCTATGACAAAGCAGCCTGATGATCTGAACTTCGCTGTTAATACTGCCCTCCTGTCTCACACACGAAATCTGATGCAGGAGACATTGGATGGGAGGTCACAACAACTAGGTTGAAACAAACATTTGTATAGGAAAGACAAAGATAATAAGAATAAATCAATCCCTTGATGAGATCTCACTTCAAGAGATGGAATCAAACATCGATTTAGGTAGTAATGAAGACAAAAATAGGGAAACACATTAAGATAGAATAAGAAATCACAAGGCAAGAGGAGCTTTCCTAGCACTACGAACGTATGAAGCCAAAAGAAATTACACTTAGCAGCAAACAAAGAATATTCATTTCTAAAGTTAAATAAGTACTACCGTTTTGATAAGAAAAATGGAGAAGGATAAAAACTATTTTAAATAAACTACAAATATTCATTAATTGGTGCATACGCAAAATATAAGGTCTAAAAGGAACTGATATAATCACCAATGTAGAGCTCGCGAAGAGAACTAGACCAATACCGGTGAACCAAGAGGTAAAGAAAAAACACAGAGCTTGATGTATCTTACATGGAGAAGACATGCGTATAGTATAACTTGAAATGTCTTTGTCTGGAAGCCACAAGGTAGAAGAAATAGAGGCAGATCTAACAACATTCGGAGACGAGGAGTGGAAACAGACATGAATAATATGGGGAGGACGTGGATTGAGATGCATTGATTAGTTAAGAATAGAAGGGCTTGGAGAGAGTTGGTTGAGGACCTGTGTCCCAGTGGGGAAACAATGCGAGAGAGAGAGAGAGAGAGAGAGAGAGAGAGAGAGAGAGAGAGAGAGAGAGAGAGAGAGAGAGAGAGAGAGAGAGAGAGAGAGAGAGGTACATATTGAGAGACAGGCAAATAGAGACAGGCGGACAGAGAAAGTCAGACAGACAGCAGACAGACTGTGGTATATTTTTTCGCAAGCCGTCAACGTCGATATGAATATTTCCCGCAATAACATTCAAGATTACCACCGCAACAGTGCTGCGAGACTTTGTTTCGCACTTCTAAAATCCTAAATTTACTATAACGGACTCGTTTTCAACGTGATAACCAAAAACTTAAACGGGGAAAAGCTAGTATAAAAAAACAGCAACGGTCGGTGTACAAGTCTCATTGTGATACCACAAACTCGTCGTCGCTAGAAGAAGGCCTATCGGGAATGCGGGAATTGGTAAACTCGAAATCTCACAAACCACAAGAAGAAAAGCAAGTCGAGAGAAAGAAGGACCAACAAACCAGCAGCCAGTGTATTTGAAAATCCAACCAAATCTAGGACCTAACATCTTGGTATTGACATGGGGTGCTTGGAGCCATTCAAAAGGAATGAAGGTAAACACAAATATATTCAATATTACGCTAGTTAGATCCCCTTTTCAAGAAGTTGGTAAGTGAATGTGTTGTAAACCGCGTGATCAGTCCTTTAAGAAACTAATTTAGTAGAAACTAAATATTGTATTCAGTTATCATAGTCATGATAACTGTACATTAGTATAAATCACAGTGAGTTTCCTTTTCTCCCAGGTAAACAACTTATTTAATATGTAAGCATTAGACCTAGGTTGTGCAATTTATTTCTTAAGAAGTTAAACTAAATCAGCAGTGATTAGAAGTGTGATTAACTTAAGATTTAGGAAGTTAAGAATACTTAGTTTAGTAATAAGAAACTATTTTACTTGTGCCAACACCGGTAAGAGAAATTAGTGTAATGTGTAACAGAAAAGTACATGAGCACATGAGATTTAAATAGATTTCTATATGCATCATAATTTTATGTGGTGCGTCAAATGTATTTTCATTGTTGTTAAACATGTGGATTTAACATTTGTGACGCATATGATAATACCTAATCTTCACACATGCCAGTGTGGTTATGATGCATGACGAATGAATATGGATTGGGTGTATCACATAATTCTATGTATTTGATGAGAGCATGTGGTGATCCATGTGTAATTTTATTATTGTTAAACAGGATGAATCATTATTTGTGAATCGCATAATAATGCCTAATGACACATAATTCTGTGTTAATGATGAGAGCATGTGGTGATCCACGTGTAATTGCTAAACATGAGGAATCATCATTTGTGAATCTAATAATTATGCCTAATGATTATATAATTCTATGTAATTGATGAAAGCATGCCTGCGGTGATTCATGTGTGATTTCATTATTGTTAAACAGATGTGAATGTATCATTTGTGAACCACATCAGTATGACTAATTATCATCCAGGAAAATAGAATGACTTCTGATGAATGAGTATGAGTGAGAGAAGGGACATGCTAAGAAGGAGTGTAAGCTAACAATAAATCTCATGATGAAGACAACTTTGATGTGTAATGTCCTGTCTATCAGAAGAGAACATGTGCGACATAACCCATACACTAATTAATAATTTAGTGCACTCCGACGCATGACACCACTTTGTATTATATATCACTCAGGTTACATCATCTGGTTTTGTGTCTTAAGCATAATACCACTCTGTATTACATATAACTCAGGTTACAAACATATATTTTGTGTGTCCTGAATGATGATTGTAATGAAGATGTTAATTGTAATAATAATGATGATGATGATAATGATAATGTTGAGAATGATGTACTTATATTGTTTATAAGCAAATACTCATTGAATGATTTTTAAAACCCTTAATATATGAGGCCCTTTTTCTTTAATGGAAGAAGATGTAGAGAAAATAACTAGGTACAGAAGAGGATGGTAAACAACGTTGTGAAATCCCAAATCAAACAAGGTATTACTCAACTTAGAGACCATGATGACAGGCATAGGCGAAGATGACACTGCATATCTGCTAGTCTAAACCTTGAACACCTTATAATGGAAGATTGGATGGAGAGCAGCAATTCTATTGGTGATAACTCATTAAGAACACCAAGACCATCTGTCTCCTATGTTTATTTTTCTCTAGGAACAAGATTCCTTTGATTGATTTCACTTGTTGTGTTATTAGGAGTCGACAGCATTTCATTTCTAATGGCATATTGATGATATCATTAGATTCATGATTGATGCTGAAATTACAGATAGTGGCTAGTTACAGCTAGATCCAGACCTGACTTTGTGAATGTAACAGCTTGGCTGAATGTAGCAGCTTGACAGAGTGAGGCAGCTGATATAGTGAGACCAAATACTACCTGCAAGAAGTTCCACTAAACAGTTAGGACAGATACCATAGAGAATTTAATCTTATGCCTGATAGTGGAGAAGAAAGAGCCACTATCCTATTAAATCAATCATGTTCCTTGCCGGAAAGCATGGGCGGTCGTTACTCGCCATTTCACTCGATCACTAGCGTCGTGGATCAGCTCAGTGTTCCTGTCTCGTCCATGCCATGTGGCCAAGCCATCCAGGTATTTTCCTCTCGGTCTTCCTCTTGGTCTGTTCCTTTCGATCTTGCCAGTTGTCACTACGTTCTCCAATCCATTTCTTCTCATAACATGTCCAAAAAATGTTGACTCTACGTCTAATTTCTCTAATCAATTTACGATTTTCATTTGTCTCCTGTAGTACTTGGTCATTGGTTTTCTGTCTGTCCATGGTATTCTTTGCATTTTCCTCAGAAACAACATTTCTGCAGCCATCAGATGTTTTTCAGCTTGACTGCACATTGTCCAAGTTTCACATCCATACACTATCACTATCCTATTAGTACCGGGAAAATCAACCATCTAAAAAACAGGAAGATACATAATTTCAGGAAACTATTGGCCACAGGGATCCAAGAACTCTGGAATAGAGCACCCTGATTGCATACCCAGTTTCAGACTTAATCTACCCCAATGGAAGATGGATAGTCACTAGCACTGAGGAACTGGACTGTCATTGACGTCAATGAACGGAAAGGTCGGGGAATCAAGGTTATAGATAGTGATACTGAAATATATGTATATAAAATCGTACACTGATTGGAAAAATCTTCCAGTTGGGCACACTCTCCCCTCAGGGCCTTAATGTCCAACACAGCTTCATTTAACTCCCTACCCCACCCCCTCCCAACCCTAGCTTACAGTACACCATCTAGGTACGTGCAGGTCCTTTATGGGACATCACAGTCAACTTTCTTGGCAGGTTTGCGTTAGGTGTTTTGCCATCGTTTTCTGAACGACCCCCACTCACGCCCCTCTGTGTGGACCAACACTATGTAGTTTTCCGCAGCGGTGTTTCGAGCGATTAACGAGAATTGCTAATTGTCTACTGCGTCCGCGACATCTTTACCGGTCGTAATTTTCACTTTTCCGCACACATGGGCGCTTCTCCACTCCACTCCCCTCCCGCTTGACCTTTGACCCGTGTACATACATCCGGTCTATTAATCCACTGGAGCCCTACGCGTGTCAGTCTTTCCAAGCTAGTACACAGAATCAGATGAGTACATTTAATTAGTTTAATAGTTTAATATTTTCATAGCGTGTTTCATGTAGATTTGTGTTGGTTTGTATTTGTTTGTCCTGTGCTGACGAAGGCTTTGGCCGCAACGTCCAATTTGTGTCTTGTAGTCGTGTTTTAGTAAAGCTCACAATCTACTTCTCGTTTTTTTTGGGTGATTCATTAATTGGAAAAATTAGACGCAGAAAGTCAAATTTATTTGATCACGTTTTGAGAAGAAATAAACTGGAGAGATTGGTGACAACTGGCAAGATCGAGGGGAAGAGAACAAAGGGAAGACAGAGAAGTAAATACCTGGATGGCTTGGCCACATGGTATGGTCGAGACAAGAATACTGATCTGATCCACGACTCTGGTGATCGAGTGATATGGTGAAATGTTTGCCGGCATGGCACATGATGAATGAATAAAAGAAGCACCATAAGAGCCCCAGTCATAACACATCAACAATTTGACAGTTGATCGGGGACTGAACATGTTTTTTTCTTCAAAGCCAAGACAGGCCAAGTCTGTTCCCTCATATATAAATACCAACATTGCACTATGATGTTTGTTAACGGTCTTGCTCCAAAGCCAAACGAGTCCATCAGGTGAACCACTCCGACTTCTGAGATTCTTTATAATTTACGTCCCAAATCAAGGACGAAGTCAACATTTTAGTCCATCTGACCGATGTAGGGATTGAACCCGATATCTGAAATGAATCGAAATGGCCTAAAGTTCTAGCCTAAAACACATCACCGTCACTCAAACAACCCCCGCACATATACGTATATTCAAGGAGGAAGTTAAACGCCGTAGACACAACGTAATAGCTGACCTACCCTTACATCAGAGATAAGATATATACGGGTGACACGGACACCTCTATCTGAAGATAAAGTCAACAGTGTGTATAGAAAACTGAATTCAGTATACGACATTAGCCACTTGCGATACATAGCAAACCAGTTACACATACTATCGGCAGGTTGATATAACCGAGATGAGTGATACTCGCTGCCGCAAAGTTACTTTCTTTAAATTCAAGTACTTCATATGTGTGTGTATTATGACGTACATACTGTCGGTAAGTTCTTTTACAGCATATTTGTTGTTTTAAGTTAAGTTTTAACAACACAGTAATATGTGACTAGGTGGATAAAGACTTGCGAACGCTGTTCGTGAGCCAGGTACCAGGCGTTCGAAACTCAGCCGCGACCGATTTGTGCAGCAGACCGTGTCGCTTTGTATTATAACGTGCTGGTATGGGAGCCGGTCGTTCAGTAAGCAATGGCAAACTACTAAACGTAAAAACTTGCATAGTACATCAACAGCAGCTGAAAAATGCCGGTGTTGACTGCAACGTCTTGCAAGGGATATGCAACATAAAAAAAAATATCTGGTGCGGGAGCAGCTGTAGCGCAGTGGTTAGCATGCTCACCTGCTGGCCCTGTGGTCACATGTTCAAATCCCCATCGAGGCGAATATTTAAAAATGGACCTGGACTGGATGGTCGACTAGATCTGTAGGGGTACCAGGAAATATTCTGGCGAGTAAAGGCTGCTGGCGAGATGTTACCCACATCACTCATCAAGTGCCGATCATCTAACCCATGGCTTCGAAAGGGGACTTTTTCTTATTTTATTTACAGTTGTGTGTGGCGATCTATGTACTTTGATTGTTTATATACTTGGGAAAGTTTACTTACACATTTGGTGTCAGAGATTTCGGTATCTTTGATTATTTACACATTTGAAAAATTTTGCTTACACAGTTGGTGTCAGCAGTGTATGTATCTTTATTTATACACTTGGAAAGTTTACTTACACATTTGGTGTAAGAGATTTCGATAGCGCTGATTGAACATTATACCCGCATGGATATTTACAACACTAACGTTACATCAACTAGACATTATCATCTCCACGTCCCATATCTATATGTCAAGTGAATATTCAAGGAACGTGTCTATCATAAACATGTAAAGTAATTTGGACATGACAGGTTCGAATATCGATGAGGCAACTATAGCTTTCAATTTGTGAGTTGTCAAGTGTGCCCTTTAACCTCGCCTTTTTCTTCTTCTTCTTCTTCATCTTCTTCTTCTTCTCCTTTGAGCACCAAACAATCATCATCAACTGCCATGCCGATAAGCGTCGGTTGTATTTTCGCCCTCTCACTCCATCACCAAAGTCGTGGATCAGCTCAGTATTCTAGTCTCGACCAGACCATGTGGCCAAGCCATCCAGATATTTATTACTCTGCCTTCCCTTTTTTCTCTTCCCCTCGATCTTGCCGGTTGTCACCAAATTCTCCAATTTATTTCTTCTTATAACTGTCAAAGAGCCGCATGTAGGCAGATAGAGAAGAGAGGAGAAGAACTAAGGAATAGGACTAAGACAGGATAGAGATAACATCCCTATCTAGGAAATAGGGAATAGAAGGGACAGAAGCAGTAGGGAGAACTGTGAACAGTTCTCCGACTGGACACACACGTGTCATAAAAGGGGACACGGTAGGACATGATCAGGAGTTACCCAGAATAGAGTGGGGAAACCATTACCACGGGGAGTATCCATTAATAGTGGTAACTCTAGAAGAGTAACCTATTGACAAGTCACTAAACACGTGCTGGAATACCGAGCATGCAAACCTGCTGACGCACGAAGGGTCACCGGCTCGTGGCTGGACACGCCACGAAAGTCAAGCAGACGGGGACAAGACAGCGTAGGAGACAGATCGTCGTATTCGCTCTGAATACTGTGTTGTTTATAGGACAGTAGAAATAGTGGTGACTTAGACTTAGACTAATACAGTAGATATTACCATAGATAACGTCATAACGTAATATTGTCATGATGTATATGATCCATATGAATATCAGCTCTCAGAGCTATTGTGTGTAACTCGCCCAGAATAAATTGATATCCTTCTGTACGACGTACGAGTTATCATTCGTGTGGTACAAAAGAAGAATCCATGTGTGCCTGTCAAAGCTAGGTTGCTGACAACGGGGAGTATCCTTTAATAGTGGTAACTCTAGAAGAGTAACCTATTGACAAGCCACTAAACGCGTGCTGGAATACCGAGCACGCAAACCTGCTGACGCACAAAGGGTCACCGGCTCGTGGCTGGACACGCCACGAAAGTCAAGCAGACGGGGACAAGACATCGTAGGAGACAGATCGTCGTATTCGCTCTGAATACTGTGTTGTTTATAGGACAGTAGAAATAGTGGTGACTTAGGCTTAGATTAATACAGTAGATATTACCATAGATAACGTCATAACGTAATATGGTCATGATGTATATGATCCATGTGGTTATCAGCTCTCGGAGCTATTGTGTAACTAGTCCAAAATAAATTGATATCCTTTTGTACGACGTACGAGTTATCATTCGTGTGGTGCAAAAAAAGAATCCATGTGTGCCTGTCAAAGCTAGGTTGCTGACAATAACGTAACCAAAATCTTGTGACTGTCTACGTCAAATTTCTCTAATCAGTTTACAATTTTCATGTGTTTCTTGTAGGACTTGGTCATTGGTTTTCCTGTCTGTCTGTGGTATTCTTTGCATTTGCCTCAGAAACCACATTTCCACGGCCATCATAATTTTTCCCCAGCATGTTTGCTCATTGTCCACGCTTCATAGTTTGTTATTCACGCTCTGTGGAGTTCATACAACATAAAAAGTAAATGTTGAGTTGAGTTGAGGAACCAACATCACTGCACTCAGGAAATTCCCATACGTGCTCTGTCCCCTTGTTCAACAGCCAGCGAAGAGTTATACTACTAATCGTCCCCACCTCTATCTCATGTAAAGTTTTCCTGGTCTTCCCTCATAGTTTTGAGATTCTTCCAGAACCCCTGCCAATCCCCCGCAATCTCATTCTTTCCACATACGGGTTCTCAATCTGTTCCCCCGCCTTCTCCATCTGGTCCCACAAGCGCAAGACCATCCCCCCGCCCCCTGTTCCATAGGCAATCTACCACCGAGAGGTGCATTCTCTGCCAGCCTATCAGCCTGTTCATTCCCCCCGCACCTCGGCATAGCCAGGGCAAAATATCCATATAATTCTCACAATTGCTGCTGCTGTTACTGTTTCCATCTCCATTCTCATGCTGGAGGTCTAAGTTTAAAAAAAAAAAAAAGGTAAATACAAAACTTGGAACGGCAATATCTTCAAAAATCTCACAGTCATTAACAGTACATCCCGTATTTCTTTCTCCATATTATTTGATCTGTATAAATTATGTTTGTTTTTGCTATGCCAAGATATAAATTGTGATTTTAACTATTCTTTTGTTGTGGTTATTAGTTTTTCTATACCATTATGTGATGTGCATAGTAAAACTGTAACATCAGCATTTCGAAATTCTGGTATTTCATGATCACCGATATTTAGGGCATCACATTCCATCCATCCATCACGTGCCATGCTGATAAGCGTGGGCGGTCATGCCTTGCAATCGCACTCGGTCATCAGAGTCGTGGATCAGCTCCGTGTTCCCTAGTCTCGACCAATGCCACGTGGCCAAGCCATCCAGTATTTACTTCTCGGTCTTCCCCTTGGTCTCTTCCCTTCGATCTTGTAAGTTGTTTCCAAGTTCTCCAAGTCGTTTCTTCTCATAACATGTCCAACAAATGTAGACTGTCTGCGTCTAATGTCTCTAATCAGTTTACGCTCTTCATTTGTTTCTTGAAGAACTTGTTTATTGGTATTTCTGTCTGTCCATGGTATTCTTTGCATTTTCCTCAGAAACCACATTTACACAGCCATCAGCAGTTTTTCAGCTTGATTGCTCATCGTCCACGCTTCACATCCATACAAAAGTACAGGTTCTATGTAGCACTTCAACACTCCTTTTCTCGTTTCAATTGATATCTTTTTATTGATCAGTGAGTTTTTCATCTTGCAAAAGGCTACCTTCGCAATGGCAATTCTTGTTCTAATCTCTTCAAGGCATCTCCCATCAGATGCTATGACTGTTCCGAGATAACTGTACCGATTCACTTGCCTAAGAATATGCCCATTTACTCGTATATCACATTGAAGTATTTCCTTCTTCCCAGTGACGACCATAATCTGTGTCTTCTTACTATTCAATTCTAACCATAGTTGTTCACTGTGTGCAACAACCGCATCTACTAAATGCTGCAGGTCCTGTTCCTTGTCTGCAATCAAGACTGTAACATATTTCTCCTTGATTATATCGTCTCTGACATTTCTCATTGTATTTCTCCGCTGACTGTATCACAGGCCATGGTACGGTCAATAAAAGTGGAGAACGTTTCAGAGTTTTGTTCCTGACGTTTCTCTTGCAGCTGCCTTGCAGCGAAAATCATGTCAACAGTTCCTCGTTCTTTTCTGAAGCCACATTCAGGGAAGAAGACCTTGTTCGGGATGGGCTGTGAGGCGGTTGAGAAAAATTCTGGCGAGTATCTTCCCTGCGATTGAGACCAAAGAGATGCCACGGTGGTTGTCACAGGATTGGCGGTTTCCTTTACGTTTGTAAAGATGGCTATTGACGCGTCCTTGAAATCTTGTGGCATGGTCTCCTTCACCCATATATTTGTAAAGACTTGGTGAAGTTACTCTAACGGCGAAGTAACTCTACTCCGATGGCCAAAATGCCTTGTATATCTCTGCTGGGATGGAGTCAGGACCAGGCGCCTTTTCACTGGAAAGGTGCTGGATGGCTTTGTTTACTTCCACTATGGCTGGCAGGTCATCAAGTGTATCATTAGTGGGAACATTTGGAAGGCAGTTTATGGTTTCATCATCGAAGAAGGAAGTTGCAAGTGTTGCTGAAA
>JACEFZ010026252.1:0-20000 GCA_014155875.1 Cepaea nemoralis
TTCTTTGTCTGATACAGCATTTCTTACTCGGCTCGGATTGTTAATTGCCCCAAAACAAATGTTGGCACTCCTCTGAACGACGGCCCCAAATTATTTAGTGTAAATTACTGAGAAAATGGAAATACATACCAATAATATTTCACAGTTATATGTGGAAATTGTGGCACAAAAGTTGTAAATACCGTCTGAAAACATGTTCTAAACTCTTGTATCCATATATCCGCGGTGGAAAAAATTATACATATCGGAACGAGCACTGAATGTGTTGTCATCACTTCCGGCTCAGTGTGTGGCGGACTGCTAGACCGATCGATGGATGCAATAAATGTGTCTGGGCCCGGAGGGCCCTCACTGTCATTGGTACTACAAAATGTGTATATACAATCTGACGACAGTGAGGGCCCTCCGAGTCCAGAAACATTTATTGTATCCATCGATCAGTCTAGCAGAAGACGATACACTCAAACGTAAGAGACTGACAACACACCGTCCCGGAAATGACCGTAGCCTTATAAGGCCCTGCAAGGGATGCATTTTACACTAAATAATTTGGGGCCGTCATTCCGAGGAGTGCCCAAATGTATTATTAATGTCCTAGTTTGAGATTGGTAGCAAAGGGGTTGGTATGAATATGCTGTTCATTATCTGCGATTTTACAGACATAGGTGTGTGTGGATGTTTCAGTATGCGTCATAGTTGATATATAAGTAAGCGCACTAGCTTTTTGAAGTTTTTGACAACTGATTTTGATTTCTCTATCCAATCTGCCATCATCTTCTGTGATCATACTTCATACTTCCAAGATTATAATAGCGAGTCCCATCGTACCATTACCGGAAATGAAAAAAAAAATGATATACGGAGTCACCACCCGATGATTCACCGCATCTCCAGAAATTCTTTGTACAGACCACGCATTCTTTTGACATCATTCATTCATTCAAATCTCACGTGACAATAACACACGTCATCCTGAGTTGTCCAGGAAAGGTTTGCCTAATATTCCGTGCACAGCGATTGGTTGAAATCATAGTGACCTTTTATATAAATAAGAATATATTTCATACTTACCGTAATTAATTTTTATTTGGTGTTGTTCATAGAATTTAATCAATTATAGATGTATTTTTAAATTCTGCATACAATTTTAAATATATCTGGAAAGTTTCATCGCTGTAATAGCTTGATATGTGGATGAAAACAACATTTTCTGCGAAGTTGTGTTTTTGTTCTTTGCGCATATCGATCGACCTGGCATGTGCACTTTGTAACACTATTCTGGCGTTGTTAATAGAATTAAATCAATTATAGATGTATTTTTGAATTCTCCATACAATTTTAAATATATCTGGAAAGTTTCATCGCTGTAATAGCTTGATATGTGGATGAAAAACAACATTTTCTGTGAAGCGTGTCCTTGTGAATGGGGAAACGCAAGGCCATGTGCCATGGCAATTGCTCATGCGCATATCGATCGGCATAACATGTACACTTTCACTTTTCAACACTCAAAACATACAGTTTGACCTACTAAAGTTAAAGAGAACACAAGTTTAAAGATTATTAATAATTTATTTGCATACTTGTACTATTGTTTTAATCAATTAACATGACGGAACATATTTTTGAAGTCAGTTTTCATAATCCGCCTATGATCCGTTTGGTTGAGGCAACCTCGCACGCAGAGAAAAATGGAACTGGCACGCTGAACTGTAATTAATTTTTTTTCTGGCGCTTTCAATAGAAAACCATCAATTGTAGATGGATCTTCAAATTCTGCATCAAACTTTTCAGAAATTTTGAAAGTTTCATAGCTAAACTTGCTTTAATTGTGGTTGAAAAACAGGCAAATATGTTACGATCATGAAACCCAAAACGGTGGCTTGACTATATAAATAATCTTTCGTAGTCATAAGTATTCCGCCTGTCACGCGGGAGACCGGGGTTCTATTCCCGGCTGGGCATATTTTTATTTTTCACAAAATTATTAGATGATATAATAGAAACTATTAAACATGTAGCAAGTCCTATGACAATTTTAATTTGAGTATTTTACTAATGTGACGGCCACAGAAGATAGGCCTTGAAATTCAAAATCTAATGGTACCTCAATGATGCCTATATGTCACTCATAAGTGAAGATATTCACAATTTTGTGAAGGTGAGACGAGTTGCAATTTTTCATACTATTCACCCGTAAGTGTAGCTCTCCAGTGTGTCCATTTCCTCCCCCTGTGTGTGTGTGTACGTGTGAGATTGTCTCAAATGGTCGTATGAAAATTGACTTCAAAAATATGTTCTGTCATGTTAAATGATTACAAAACTAGTACAAGTATACAAATAAATTATTAATAATCTTTAAACTTGTATTCTCTTTAACTTTGGTAAGTCAAATCGGACGTTTTGTGTGTTGAAAAGTGTAGCGCAATCGATATGCGGCGGCCGTCATGACCCATTCACAAAAAGTCACATCTTCGCAGAAAATCTGTTTTTCAACCACAATTTGAGCAAGTTTAGCGATGAAACTATGCTGATTCAGGGGCAATATTTTATATGGCAATTAAAATTCACATTAAACAAAGACATCTATTGGATTCATCGATTCCGATCGCGATCATTCGGCTGCCTCTGTCACGTGGGATGCGCTCCCTGGCAGTCGGCAGCTTGCACAGATCCATAGAGCACACTGTATTCACAAACTGCCAGTTTCTTAGTTCTATATAATATTTTAGTTCGCAATGTTTAATAGTTTCTATTATATCACCTAATAATTTTGTGAAAAATTAAAAAAAAAAAAAATGCCCAGCCGGGAACAGAACCCCAGCCTCCCGTGTGACACCGACAGGCGGACGGCTTACGACAATGCTAGCGAGAACACAATTCTTTCTCTCCAAAAATATTTATATAGTCAAGTCGCCGTTTTGGGTTACATGATCGTAATATTTTCGCCTGTTTTTTAACCACAATTAAAGCAAGTTTAGCGATGAAACTTTCCAACTTCTGTAAAATTAAATACAGAATTCGAAGATTCATCTACAATTGATGGTTTTCTATTGAAAGCGCCAGAAAAAAATTATTATTTACGGTTCAGCTTGCTGTTTTCATTTTTCTCCGCGCGCGAGGTTGGTCTCAACCAAAACGGGTCATAGACGGATTATGAAAACTTGACTTCAAAAATATGTTCCGTCATGTTAAATGATTAAAAGATAGTACAAGTATACAAATAAATTATTAATAATCTTTAAACTTGTGTTCTCTTTAACTGTTGTAGGTCAAATTGCACGTTTTGAGTGTTGAAAAGTGAAATGTAACATGCCATGCCGATCGATACGCGCATGCGCAGTCACCATGGCACATGCCATTATCATGCCATGCGTTTACCCATTCACAAAAACACGCTTCGCCGAAAATGTTCTTTTACATCCACAAAAGAGCTAGTACAGCGATGAAACTTTCCAGATATATTTAAAATTGTAGGCAAAGTTCAAAAATACATCTATAATTGATGCAATTCTATCAACAATGCCAGAATAGTGTTACAAAGTGCACACGCCAGTCGGATCGATATGCAAAAAGAACAAAAACACGCCTCCGCAGAAAAAGTTTTTCTCCACAATTATAGCTGCAGAATTCAAAAATTCATCTATAATTGATGCAATTCTATCAACAACACCACAAAAAAATTAATTACGGTAAGTATGAAATATATTCGTATTTATATAAAAGTTCACCATTATTTCAACCAATCGCCGTGCATGGAATATTAAGCCTACCTTTCCTGGAAAACCCAGGATGACGTGTGTTATTGTCACGTGAGATTTGAATGAATGAATGACGTCGAAAGAATGCACGGTAAATTAGAAAGCTTTTTCCGGGACGAGATTTTCAATGGCGGTACGACTCCGTACATGATTTTTGTTTTTACTTCGGATAATGACACGATGGAACACGCTACATTATGAACTAAAATATTATATAGAACTAAGAAACTGGAAGTGTGTGAATAATGTGTGCTCTATGGATCTGTGCAAGCGACCGACTGCCGGGGAGCGCATCCTACAGAGGCAGTGGAATGATCGCGTATCGGAATTGATGGATCCAAAAGATGTCTTTGTTTAATGTGAATTTTAATTGCCATATAAAATATCACCCATGAATAAGTATAGTTTCATCGCTAAACTTGCTCGAATTGTGGTTGAAAAACAGATTTTCTGCGAAAATGTGCCTTTGTGAATTGGGAAACCCACGGGTTATGACGGCCGCATATATCGATTGCGCTACACTTTGTAACACTCAACTTGAACTACTAAAGTTAAAGTGAATACAATTTTAAAGATTATTAATAATTTATTTGTATACTTGTTCTATTTTTTTAATCATTCAACATCATGGAATATATTTTTGAAGTCAGTTTTCATATGTTGAGACCGTCTCGCACGCACAGACCGCTGTTGAAGGTAATGGACACACTGAAGAGTTCTAATATCGGGTGAGGAGCATGAGAAATCGTAACTCGTCTCAATCATTATCAATCATGTGCCATGCCGGAAAGCGTGGGTGGTCATGATTCGCCATTTCACTCGATCACCAGAGTCGTGGATCAGCTCAGTGTTCCTGTCTTACCTTCACAAAAATGTGAATATCTTCACTTAGAAGTAACATACAGGCACCATTCAGGTACCATTAGATTTTGATTTTCAAGGCCTATCTATTGTGGTGGTCTCATGAGTAAATAAATACTCAAATTTAAAATCGTGATGGTTCAGCTAACAATTTATTTATTGAATTCTTTAACTTTAAATTTAAAACTTGTTTCAGAGATGTGCCATTTCTGAACATATAAACAATGAAAAAGAAGCAAAACCATGTCTATTGTCTTTCTTTAACACAAATTAGTTTCAAATGTAAGGTCTTCTATCGTGAACTAATTAACTTACATTTACTTACGCTGCATATTGAATCTCAGAGATGTTTTGTATTGTAAATATTTACACGGTGCTGTCCTAGTCGGTGTTTGCCGGGATGGATCTCATTGCCAGTTTACAAGTAAGCACAAGCCAAACAAGAACGTTCTTCCTTGAACAAAGAGTAAATCAAAGAAAAACGAGACGTGGAATCAGTCAGCTTTACAAAATACACAATCACAAGGAACAAAGTCGGCGGAACACAGACAACGGTCAACAATGTGTGTGTGTGTGTGTGTGTGAATATATATATACAGTCAACATTTTTTGGACATGTTATGGGAAGAAATGGATTGGAGAACTTAGTGACAACTGGCAAGATCGAGGGGAACAGACCAAGAGGAAGACCGAGAGGAAAATACCTGGATGGCTTGGCCACATGGCATGGACGAGACAGGAACACTGAGCTTATCCACGACACTGGTGATCGAGTGAAATGGCGAGTCATGACCGCCCACGCTTTCCGGCATGGCACATGATACACACACACACACACACACACACACACACACACACACACACACACACAACACTGCTATATATGCACAACACTGCTATGGAAATCCTGGGCCCAGCCCCCCGAAAGCATAAAGATTGGTTTGATGAAAATTCCGAAGACATCAACCAATTGCTGGCCGAGAAACATCTTCTCCTCAAGGCACATTTGAATGACCCGAAGTCAACATAAAATAAAGATGCCTTCAAGAACATTCAGAGAGTAGTGCAGCAGAAACTTCGGCACATGCGGGACTCCTGGCTGAGCAGCAAAGCTGATGAAATTCAAGGCTTTGCTGACAGACATGGTATGAAAAACTTCTACGACTCACTGAAAGTGGTCTATGGTCCTACATCACCAGGCATAGTTTCCCTCCTCGGTGCAGATGGGGGAACATTGGTCACCGATAAGAAATAAATCCTTCAACGCTGGGCAGAGCATTTCAGAAACATCTTAAATGCAACTTCCTTCTTCGATGATGAAACCATCAACTGCCTTCCTCAAGTTCCCACCAATGAGACACTTGATGACCTGCCAACCATTGTGGAAGTAAACAAAGCCATCCAGCAACTCTCCAGCAGCAAGGCACCTGGTCCTGACTCCATCCCAGGAGAGATATACAAGGCAGGTGGGCCGGTCCTAACAGAGCAGCTTCACCAAGTCTTTACAAACATATGGGTGAACGAGACCATGCCACAAGATTTCAAGGACGCGTCAATAGTCCACCTTTACAAACGTAAAGGAAACCGCCAATCCTGTGACAACCACCGAGGCATCTCCTTGCTTTCAATTGCAGGGAAGATACTCGCCAGAATTCTTCTCAATCGCCTCACGGCCCATCTCGATCAAGGTCTTCTTCCTGAGAGTCAATGTGGCTTCAGAAAAGAACGTGGAACTGTTGACATGATTTTCGCTGCAAGGCAGCTGCAAGAGAAATGTCAGGAACAGAACTGCGAAATGTTCTCCACTTTCATTGACCTTACCAAGGCTTTTGATATAGTCAGCAGAGAAGGACTGTGGAAGATCATGGCAAAATATGGCTGTCCACGAAAGTTTTGTCCAAATAGTGCGGCTATTTCATGATGGTATGCAGGCAAGAGTACAGGAAAATGGTGAAATGTCTGAACCCTTTCCTGTCACCAATGGAGTGAAGCAAGGATGTGTCCTGACACAAACACTGTTCAGCCTCATGTTTTCAGCCATGTTGATGAATGCCTTCGAGAACGACGACATTGGAATAGACATCAACTACCGTATGGATGGAAAGTTATTCAATCTCAGAAGGCTGAAAGCTAAAACCAAAATTAACAGCGACACCGTCAGAGAGCTCCTGTTTGCTGATGATTGCGCTCTATACGCCAACTCAGAGGTGGACATGCAACATAATGTTACAGCTTTCTCACATGCCTGTGCCAACTTTGGGCTCAATATCAACTTGGAGAAGACTGTAGTTATGTACCAGCCAGCTCCAGGGAATAATCACACTGTGCCGAATATCAAAGTGAATGGTCATAGACTAAGTGTTGTGGACAAATTCACCTATCTTGGCAGCACTGTGTCACAAGCTGCCACAATTGATGACGAAGTGAATGCAAGAATCTCCAAGGCCAGTGTGGTATTTGGCAGACTGTACAAGAATGTATGGGACAGAACTGGAATAAGTCTGCAAACAAAGCTAAAAGTCTACAAAGCAGTTGTATTATCCACACTGCTATATGCTTGTGAAACCTGGACTGTTTGTCAGCGACACGCTAGGAAATTAAACCACTTCCACACAGTCTGCCGAAGGAAGCTACTGAAGATTAAATGGCAAGACAAGATCCCAGACACTGAAGTTCTAGAAAGAGCATCCATGCCCAGTATCCACACTCTACTGATGAAGAATCAGATTCGTTGGGCTGGTCACTTGACTCGCATGCCAGATCACAGGCTCCCTAAACGAATTTTTTACAGCGAACTGCGTTGTGGTAAACGCTCCCAAGGTGGCCAGAGGAAACGCTTTAAAGACAATGCAAATCTGTCTGAATGCTTTTGGAATTCATCATGACACCTGGGAGACTGCAGGCCAGAGACAGAAATTCGTGTCGTGCATCATTACGCAAGGGTGCAGTCATGTGTGAGGCAACTAGGACTGCAAGAGCTGTAAAGAAAAGGCAGGACAGAAAAACGACTGCAGGAAATCCTCCTCCAGAAACGTCAAGCATTCTTTGTCCACATTGTCAAAGAACATTTCGAGCCAAAATAGGGCTTATCAGCCATCTTAAAACCCACGGCTCCATACTTTCAACCCCACTCGATGAAATGAATGTCATCATCATTCTTGATGGACAAACAACATATATATATATATATATATATATATATATATATATATATATATATATATACAATCAACTATATGCCGAAGTTTCAATATATATATATATATACAATCAACTCTGGAAATACACACACACACACACAAACACACACACACACACACACACACACACACACACACAATCAACTCCTGAAATAAGATATACTATGCACTACAACATCTGCTAAAATCAAATGCGCTATCTCGGAACACCAAGATCACAATATACAATACACTGATCAGACCAGTTTTGTTGTATGGCTCTGAAACCTGGAGTACAACTAAAGGAGACGAAGCCTTGTTACAAACCTTTGAGAACAAAGTCTTAAGATGCATCTTTGGGCCCATTAGGGATACACAAAGTGGACAGTGGAAAAGAAGAAGCAACAAAGACATTTATGATCTGTTTAAGTCCCCGATAATCACTGGTATCATGAAGGCTAATAGACTACAATGGCTGGGGCATATAGAAAGAACGGAAGATAATAGGGAAACAAAACTCGCTTACACTCAGAACATAAATGACACACACACACACACACACACACACACACACACACACGCACGCACGCACGCACGCACGCACGCACACACACACACACACACACACACCTACCTGGGTTATATATGGCCTAGAGGTTAACGTCTTTCTCCGCATGGCTGCAATGGACACAGGGCAGATAATGCTTTTCACACTATACCAGCACTTGAACCTCTCAGTGATTGATTATGGACTAGGACTGCTCACTGTCTCAAAGAGTCAGTTGGTGAAATTAGAGCGCATACAGAACAAAGCTATGCGGGTCATTCTGGGATGCACCAGAGACACCCCAGTAGTGTGTATGCGTTACATCCTTGGTTTGCCGACTGTTGTTGGTTGTTGCTGACACAGATCACCTGTTGCATGAGGTCTGGACGCAGTTAAGGGTCAACGACTGATAAGAGGGAAATCAAGGATGGCTCGGGCGGAGGATACGATCAGACAGGTGTGCATCTTGGAGAACATTAGGCGAGGAGAGGAGTGGGTCAGAGTGCCAGCGGAGCAGTCAGACTTGTGCAGAGTTATAATCACATTGCGCCGGGAGTGCAGGGAATGGCCAGCAGGGGCCACGGAAATGGAAATCCAGCAACTAATGCAGGATAATGCTCGCCTGGGTGATGTGATTATATACACAGATGGTTCGGTGTTGAGAGTCAAAAGCTAATAGTCGACGTTTGGTGCAGGAGAGCCTGGCATAAGATACCACAACATCTAGCTTAAGAATGGAAGTGGAGGCGGTCAGTGCAGCTTTCCGCTGGATGAAGAATACGATACACACACACATCGTGATTGATTGTAACTGACTCAGAAAGCATGCTGAGTAGGGTGAGGACATGCAAGCTTCGTGTAGAGTGGCTTGCTTCGCTTCGGAAGTCACGGGTGACAAGCATCATCTGGATCATTTCTCCGGGGCATGCTGGTGTCCTCGGGAATGAACAGGTGGACAGATTGGCCGTCTATGCAAAATTTGGTGGAGTATTGATGCATGATAAGGCAGACGTGGTTGTGGCCTTGTGGGAGCACTTGTACACCTCGGAGGAGCAAATGGTTCACCATGGTTTGGCAAGAGTGCGACAGCGAGGGGTGACGAGGGGATCTGGCTGACGATCGACGCTCAGAGGAAAGGCGAGATGGTCATATAATTAGATTGCTACTGGTACTATTAGTATTAGTGTTGGAACTCTTCGCTGACTGCTGAGGATGGGGATGGAGCGCTTATGGAAATGCCCTGAATGATGTGATGTCGGTTCCTAAATCAACCAATCAAATCAATCAATCAATCCGTAATCCCGTATATTCTCGTGATTAACGTAACCTGCGAGAGAATCGGCAGAGGTTCTTGCAGCGTTGGTAACTTACGGAGTATGTGAGCCGGTCGCTCAGAAATCAATGGCAAATTAATGAGCGTAATATTGCCTTGTACATCAAACAGCAGCTGAAAAATGCTGATGTTGACTGCAACATCCTGTAAGGGATATGGAAAAGAAATATATATATATGGGTGTGTTGGGGGGGGGGGGGGGTGACATTTTGGAAACGGGGGGAGGGGATGACATTTTTTTTGGTGGGTGGGGGAGGGGGGAATGACATTATGAAAATATAGTGAAAGGTTGAGAACCACTGCTCTAGACCAGGGGTCACCAAACTACGGCCCCGGGCCGGATCCGGCCCGAGACGTCATTTCATCCGGCCCGCCGACGGTACACAAACTTGCTTGATATAACGTATGGAACGTGAGACGTTGTGATAGAATTTAAATATAAATATTATATTTAGAATAATAGGAAATATGCACACGTGAGGAGACCTCCTGGCTGTTATGTGTCTTAAATTTACTATTTTCAATTATAAATTATTGTATCTAGATTTTCTTGTTTATTGTAATGTTTGCTCATTTCGCGTTATCCCAGGTCCTTTCCCGGCTCGTGGTAGAGCCGCCTACGCTCTGTCGTTACGATGGTTTCCATGACACACACACACACACACACACACACACACACACACACACACACACACACACACACACACACACACACCGTCTTTCCCTCCCCCAGAGGCGTCTGTCAATCAACACAGATCCGATGCTCTAGAAACATTTACTTCTTTTTGCCAGTCATCCATTGTAAAGGTATGTAACAAGGAATTCTTTGTTTGACAGTGATAGGTAAGTGAACTACAAGTGTGAAAAGAGGCAATAAAGTAGCAAACATAGCATAAAAATGCCATAGAATCCTCGTGTTATTACGAAAATATTATCCCCAGCTCAGAATTCCCCGGTCAAGGTGTTAATCGAGCTGGTCTCAAGGCCCGTGGTTTTCAACATTTCTGCTGGAGCAGATCCTTACGTAAATGTTTACTTTGCTCAAGGAACTCTATGTGATGATCCAAGTGTCTGTCCTACTTTATGTAATAAACCAGATGGGCAGAAATGTTGCATTTAGGCGATTTCGGTCTGTTTCGGCGAAACCCCTGGCTGCCACTCGCGGAACCCCGGTTGAAAAACACTGCTCTAGGCTGTTTATTTAGGCTGGCCCTATTTATATATTTTGCAAACTTTATTATGAGACATAATCTATTACCAAAGGTACCTATAAACTTTATATTTATCTATGGTGAGCCGTAGCTTCACCAGTGACCCTTTGTCCCCTGCTTTTCTTGTGTTTCAATATGTCTTTAATTATGTTACTAATTGAATGTCCTTTTCATTTTCAGATCCAGTGTACTTCACCCTTCGTTACGGCTACTAAGAAAAGAAAAGTGGACGCTGAATGTCGCGATTTCAATGAAGAATAAGTAGTTAAGTACTTCTTTGTGGAAAGAAAGGACCAGAAAACCAGTTGCGTAATATGCAGCGAAAGTGTTGTAGTTTTAAAACAGTACAATCTTCGGTGTCACTAGGAAACAAAACATATATCAACGTATTCAAAGTTTTCTTAAAGTTACGCTCTGAGAAATATGAGTCCTTGAAACGTGTTTAGAAACACAAAGAAATCTCTTCACGAGAAAGTTTGCTGAAAATGAATCTGTCATTCGTACAAGTTACAAAATAGTGCATAAGATGGCAGAACGAAGAAAACCGTTTACTGATGGTAACTTTATCAAAGAGTGTATGATGGAAGCAGCAAATGACATGTGTCCTGATAAAGCCAATTTATTTGAAACTATCAACCTTTCGGCAAATTCAGTTGTGCGAAGAACAGAAGAACTCGGAGAGAACATAGTGCTGCAGATACGCGAGAAAACTAGGAACTTGTTGTGGTATTCTCTGGCGCTGAGTGAGCCTACTGATCTCTCGAGTACGTCACAATTTATCGTGTTCATTCGTGATGTCAATTTGGACTTTCAGATAACGGATAATGGCATCCGTTTGCAGCATGCACGGAACAACAACTGGAAAAGACATTTTCATGGAAGTGCAAAAATTTTACAAGACTATAACGTTCAGTGGAATCAGCTTTGAGGTGTTAGTAGTGTTACAGTTGATGAACGAAAAAACATGGCTGGAGTGAGAATGGGTCTGATAGGGCAGATCAGGACTCAGTTGGAAGATCTGCAAATTCCGGGCGCTCTGTTCATACTCTGCATCATTCATCAGCAAACACTCTGTGGACTTAGATATTTCTTGTGTACTGAAACCAGTCATTTCTGCACGCCACTCACCCATGATTAACTTAGTTTTTCGTCTTTTTTCCCAGAGCATTCGTTCTGGCTTGCAAGTATTGTTAAAGTTAGTTGCATATCCTTTACAGAACGTTTGCAGTCAACACCAGCATCTCTTGCTGTTGTTGATGTCTTGGCAAGTTTACGTTCAGTAGTTTGCCATTGCGTTCTGAAAGACCGACCATAGCGTAACAAAACCAGCGCAACGCGGTCTGCTGCCAAATCGTGCACAGCTATGTGTCGAACGCGGGTATACGGCATTACGAACCATGTCCGTAAGACCTTCGCCACGGAGACCGGCGCAAGTATTGTACAGAATGAGTATCCGGCCCGCGCTCGTCATTTTGTCAGTTATCCGGCCCGCCGTGAAAAAACGTTTGGTAACCCCTGCTCTAGACAGATGCCATCCAAGGTAACGGGCTTTATCTACCACTTGGTAGATTTTCTTTCACAATAATTTGTCTATGGGGTGGCCTTGCAACCTACTCTATGCGATTTTCAATTGCCGAAATATTTTTAACTTGTATACGTGACCTCCTGTTTCGTCCTTATCAGAAAAGTCTAGGTATATCACATCCCAAGAGACCAAGGCTTCAAGGGAACGTGGATATCATTCTTTAGATAAAAGTTAAATAGTTAATTGCATGGCCTTTAAAGCGAATTTTACGTTCAGTAGTTTGCTGTCGTTTTCTTAACAACCGACGTTTCTTACCATTGAAATCAACGCAAAACGATCTGCTTCAAAATCACTGATTTTGAACCCTAGTCTCAGTATATCGGGGAATTTGTAAAACTAACCCCCAAATTCACAGACGACGACATACAACTCAAATGTTTCTCATAAAAATTCCCAACCCTATACTGGGATCGAACCTGTACCGTTTGAGCCTAAAGCATACACCATAACCTCTCAGCCACGGCATTCCCGTGAAAATGGTATATGATTCCCCCCTCCCCCCACCCCGCCCAACCATCAGCAGAAGTTGACAGTTTTAACAGATTCGCTGTTGAATTGCTTTCTGTCTAACAATACGAGCTAGATCAGATGTTACAGATGAAACTGTTGTATTGCATTTATAAATGTGATTTCTGTTAAACAATTCTGAGTAATAACTGGGATATATATAAAATCTATAAATATTTCATATAATGACATTTATTTTTCCTAACTAATCATCAGCATAATCATCATCGCGAGCTTTCCAAAGTGGCATACGCAATCCTGTCTCTCCACAGTCCTCGGTTCTGAATCAATTCTATTGCTGATATTCTTCTATGACAACGCTTTAAATCATTAAGCGTAGATTCTCTCGGTCTGCGCATCAGCTTCCTTCGCCAACTTTTCCTCCTCGTTTCCAACCGTCACGATGTTCTAAAATTCCTCTCTTCTCATAATACCAAAGAAAACTGTTTATCTCTTTTTCCCCCGTTCTACCATTACCCCTTCATCCTCAGAAGAGAAGTTATATTAGGGACCATCGTGTGGCTAAGATTTATAATCAAGTGACGGAGACAGCCTACATTAGGATATTAATTTGAAGGTGTTTGTTGTCCACAATATTGCATTAGAAAACAGCAATTTAAGTGATACGGCCATATAATTAAGCTACCAACTAACAGTAAACCACAACAAGCAATGATGACCAAGTGGAACCAGAAGAAGAGACCGGCCATGTAAACGGTGTACAGAAGGAATAACAAAGTCCACGAGAATCTCAAGATATGAAGCCCATAAACTGGCACTCTTCCGCTGTTTATGCTTCACCTCGACACCGCAAGGTACAAGAGGAATAAGATGAGAAGAGTTGTCCAAAGAAGGTAATGATCTTATCCTCTACTTACATTAGCTTTGTTTTCATGTAATCGTGCTATTTATTCTGGCAGTTTACGATGTTCGCTACATTCGTCTCAGAAACCATAACTCTGCGGCCCCAACTCACTTCCTAATGTATTAGTTCACATTTCATGACCTTTGCCATACACAGAACAAGTTCAATTTCAGTTGTCAGCCCTGTCTTTCTGACAATAAAGCCGGTTGCAAGCAGAAACACAAATCGATTACCAAGTGCGTCAACGACGAATGGAATCATGGATTTAATTAGACATTAGCAGAAAGACTACGGTGTGATGATAGTGGGTCGTTAACAAAGTAGAAACTGGGATTGTATTATCATTCAGTGCCGAAGGATAATATTTCGCCTAATGTAACCTTCCAACTGGACAGAAGGATGATATATCGCCATATAAGGGCAGTCATGTTATTTGTTTGGTTTCGTGGTATCTTCTGCAATTACAATACTCAGTGAACGGAAATTTAGATTATAATACTTGTTGATCGGATTGTGTGCTATGTTTGCTCCAAATCTGCTGCGTGCTTGGCAGTGAATTAGTTAATTACCCATGCTCTTCGGTATTGTAGCGTAGTGTATACTACTAGGATGGAAAATAGACCAAAGTAGATACAAAATAGACTTCTACGAATAGAGAGTCTAACCACTGCTGAAGAAGCGATCAAAAGGCTCGCAATTCTAGACGGATGATTTCCAAAGTCCCAGAACGGATCACTACTTCTAAACAGTGCCAGACAGAAAGTTATGACGACCAACCGTACTTAAAGGAAGACAGTATGCCAATGGATTCCTGCTAACCAGCCTGGATGGAAAGTGAGCCCCCCCCCCCCCCCCCCCCCCCCCCCCATATAAATCATTCTCATGACAAGAAGATAGGCAGATTGGTATTTATATAATTATGTATATATAACAGAGTCTCTATAGTGGGGAACTTGGCTTGGTGTGCAATGGGAAGACTCTTATAAGCACGGATGGGAACATCGCTAAGGGGTATCTAGGGGTTGTCGTCCTATGACAAGGCTCTAGGGAACGTAAGTGAGTTGTGACCATACCTCCATACTGTAAGGTCGCATGAAGCTTATGGATATCACCTGGAGTGGGAGATGACCTCTGTGTAACTGCATTTCGATTGTTTATACTCAAGAATTATGATCTTGTTAATCGAAATATCAATTAAAAAAACGAGTTAAACTACAGACGGAGTCGAATTGTCATCTATTATTATCGTCCGCCTGAATGTCCTGCATCTGTTACAGAGGCGATTTGGCGCCTATGCAACCAGGATTCGAATCTGGACAGCTGGATTGTCGCGGCAAATAACCGAAGTACTGGACCACTATTTTTGATGGCGCCGCTGTGAGATGGATTGAAATAATCGTTATTTTTAGGATCGCTGCGGATTTACACAACGCTTATACAACCGGCTGTTTTGAAAATTCGGTGCCTCTGGCAAGTTATCAAACCCCTGATGAACACTTGACAAGGGACGAAATACGTTTCCTTCGAGATAAAGTTCGATATTGTTTTCAAGGGGCCGACCATGGCTGGCTGTTGATTGAATCGGCTTTGGCGGTTCGTTTCAAACCCGCTGCTTGTGAGGCCCGCTATCAAATCGTTCCTGGGCTGCTGCTTGTGAGGCCCGCTTTCAAATCGTTCCTGGGCTGCTGCTTGTGAGGCCCGCTATCAAATCGTTCCTGGGCTGCTGCTTGTGAGGCCCTGCCATCAAATCGTTTCAAACCCGCTGCTTGTGAGGCCCGCTATCAAATCGTTCCTAGGCTGCTTCTTGTGAGGGCTGCTATCAAATCGTTCCTGGGCTGCTGCTTATGAGGCCCGCTATCAGATCGTTCCTCGGCTGCTGCTTGTGAGGCCCGCTATCAAATCGTTCCTGGGCTGCTGCTTGTAAGACCCCGCCATCAAATCGTTTCAAACCCGCTGCTTGTGTGAGCCGCCATCAAATCGTTCCAGAACCGCCCGTCGTGGGACCTGTGCAGTTGAATTGACAGAACTGTGGCACTCATCATAGTTGGACTAGATCGCTCTAGACTTTACAAGGTTTCTCACACGGTACTATAATTAGTTTATTAATTAGGAATTTGATTGTTGTAATTTACAAATATTGCAGCATGGCACAAGAAGAGGCCTCGTTGACTCAAGTCCTGGGTGGAGTAGGGAGAGCCATATACAGATTAGATACAGCATTAAAACAACAAGGTGTGGGCACTGACATAGAAAAGGTCAATGGGCAGGCAAAACATTTCAAGAAGTGGATGGTAGCAATTGAAAAACATGCTTTTTTAGTGGGCGCTACAGACGAAGAGAAGAAGAAGATAGCATATCAAGCTAGTCTGACACCGGTGTCTGATCATATCAGACGTAAGTTAGAAGCAGGAGTGGATGAAACTTGGGAACAGTTTAAGGACGGTCTGGCCCATAGTATGCAGAGATCACGGATCCCCAACACGCCTTATCTGTGTTGAGACAATCTAGAAAGGAGAATGGAGAGAGCGTACAGTTGTATAGCGATAGATTGGTAAATCTGGCAGAAGAGGCATTTTTAGGACAAAATGTGCAGGGTGAAGAAGTAGAAAGAATGCTGGTGGGAATATTTGTAGATGACTTACGATCAGATGGACTAAAATATAAGCTGATGAGAGAAAATCCAGCAAGACTGTCGCAGGCAGTAGATATAGCCATACAAGAAGAAAGTTTAAGAAGGAGATTTAGATTACGAATAGGGAGAGAAATAGGAAGTAATAATGAACAAAGAATAGAAGAGTCTATGGAAGTAGGGCAGGCAAGATATGGATGGAGAAGACATGGGGTTAATAAGACCAGGGCTGAAATACAGATACTGGTAGGCAATAATGAAGGTGCTCGAGATAGAGGAAGACATATGAGAAATACTACAAGAGAGACAGTAGGTAGTACAGGTATAGTCTGTTGGAATTGCGGTCAGAATGGACACAGTTATAGGTTTTGCGACAAAAGACTTGCTCAGTTAAACACACGGAACCCTGTTAATGGGAGGCAAAATAGAAATTTTGGGGAAATGCAAAGAAATTTTGGAAGGCCAAAAAATAAGGGAAACTGGCGTCCCACTTACTGAACAGGGCCCGCGGTAGGGGAAAAAATAAAAAGGTCCCAAGATTTAATGGAAATGTCAATTACCCAGCTGTAAAGACCACGAGTAGCGGAAAACATAGAGAATGGCCCCACGTTGGAGAGATAAAACAAACTTCCGTGAATATGGTTGATCCGAGTTCATGTATAATAAAGGTGGGAAAATTTAGAATTAGAACACTGATTGACTCGGGAGCCCAAGTCAGTGTAATCAAAGAAAATTTTTTGTACCGCATTATGAAGAATGTCAAAATATTCAAGAATCAAGACACCCTTCACTCTGTTACCGGAGAAACCTTAGAGGTCGTCGGCCAAACAATAATAAACTTTAAGTTAGGAGGAATAAATGTAAGGCATCTTTTTCATGTGGTCAGAGACTTAAACAGAAGCATGATAATGGGCAGAGATTTTTTTTTAGTGAGGAATGGTATAAGGGATTATTTCGATTTACATAAGTTGAGGTTTCAAAATATTTATGTTGATTTGGAAGAAGATATGCATGTAAAAACGTCTATGGCGTTAAAACCACAAATTGTCAATTTGATACAGGCGAAAATTAGAGATAATCCTTATTTTTCAATGGGACAGACAGTTAGGATAACAGAATTGGAAAGAGAGGTGATAGATGAACCTGGTCTAGAGGTTCCTGACGGAATAATGACATTAGACAAACACTTTAGCTTTCCAGTCATGGTTATAAACAATACAGGAAAGGAAATTAAGTTGTATAGGGGATGTGTAATTGCCATAATTGCAAATGATCCTAATGTCATACTACCACCAGGAAGAGAAGAAACGTCAAGAGTGCCGTATGTAGAACGAAACGATACTAGAAATAGACGTAAAGAAAAGTGGACAATACAGAGTGATGATTTACCTCAAGCATTGAGAGAACACCCAACTCAAATTCATCCAGTAGATAAAGAAACGCCGTCCTTGAAGAGGGAACAAGAATTATTATTACAGTTAAAAGCTCCACAAGAATATAAAAATATATTGGAAGAAATAATGAAAGAAAATCAAGATGTTTTTGCAATTAATGACTTAGAATTGGGTAAGACCAAAACAGTTACAATGGAAGTAGACACTGGAAATCATCCTCTAATAAGTTTAAAACCTTATAGAACTCCTTTACGAAATAGAGAAATAGTGGAGAAAGCAATAGAGGATATGCTGAAAGCAGGAATTATAGTAAGATCAAAGTCAGAGTGGTAATCGCCAATAGTGATAGTGACCAAAAAGGACGGTTCACATCGATTTTGTTGTGACTACAGGGCGTTAAACAAGATCACCAAAAATGTAGCTTACCCATTGTTGGTGATTGATGACATTTTAGGATTACTTAACGGTTCCACTTTCTTCACTACGCTGGATATCGGGGTTCTGGTGCATTCCCATGTCGCCTGATGCTCAGAAGAAAAGTGCCTTCTGTACTCACGTGGGTTCATATGAATTCTTACGTATGCCATTTGGAGTGAGAACAACGCCCTCTCATTATATGTTGCTAATGAATCAAGTGTTAGAAGGGATGCAGAAATTCGCATTGGCATACATAGATGACGTTTTGATCTATACATCAGGAGACGTCCAAGACCACCTGAAACATGTAAAATTAGTCTTCGATAGGTTAAGACTACACCAAGTTAAACTGAAGTTGAGTAAGTGTGAGTTTTTAAAAACAGAAACTCAGTACCTGGATTAAATTATCGATAGAGAAGGAATCAAGCCTGATCAAAACAAAGTGAAAGTCATTAGAGAATTACCTTCTCCGACCAACGTGAGAGAAGTAAGAGCATTTATCGGGATGTGTGGATATTATAGACGATTTATTCCAAACTTTGCACAAATAGCGGAACCTATCACAAACCTGACTTGCAAATGCGCAAGATTCAAATGGAACGAAGATTTTCAGAGCGCATTTGATTTTCTTAAAAATAGTTTGACAATAGTCCCATTATTGGCACATCCAGATTTAGATAAACAACTGACTTTATATACGGCTGCTTCAGATACCGCCATAGGGACATGCCTGACTCAACCATTGATGGAGAAAACTCAGGAATACCAGGAGTTAAGAACGAAAGACCGATCTATTTTCTTTCACATAAACGTAGCAAGTCGCAGAGAAAATGGGCGACAGTAGAGAAGGAAGCTTATGCCATTCATTACGCATTACAAACGTGAATTATTATTTACACAACGACACTTTCATAATCAAAACTGATCACATGCCATTAAAATCTGTATTAGAAGCTCTGTACAGAACAGGAAAATACAAAAGTGGGCGCTGAATTTGCAGGGGTATAATGCAAAAGTAGAATATATCTCAGGTAAAGAAAATACATGCGCTGATTTGTTATCCAGGTTTCCACATCCAGAGGCATCGGATACTGAAGATGAAAGTGATCCGGAGATAGACGATCGGAATCGGCAAGTAAATATATTAGATTCTAGTTAATTAAATAGAGAAACTTTAGGGAGTTCACAGACAGAACACGATTCAGAACAATTAATAGAAGAACCGTGTTTATTGCATTTTAATATAAAAGAAGAACAGGAACTGGACCCAAGAGTAAGAGAAATAAAGCAGAAGTTGAGAGAAACAGGTGAAAACAGTCTCAAGAAGAGGTTTATAGAATTACAGGAAGACGGGCAGTTGTATTACGTGAGTTAAAAAGGTGAAGAGAGTGAACTGAAGAAATACATTCCGAAACATTTAGAGATTGAAGTTTTAAAGGCATATCATGATAATAATGGTCATCTTGGTCGAGACAAATTATTCAACGCCCTCAGGACTAAGTACTATTGGTCAAATTTATTTAAAAGCATTTATAAGCACGTGGACGCCTGTGAGAAATGCAGATTGAGAAATATGAAAGCAATCAAATGTCCCTTACAGGAGACCGACATTCCTCAATTTCCCATGCAGAAGATAAGTCTAGATATTTCAGGTCCTCATCCTAGAACGTTTTCGGGAAATGTCTTTTTGTTACATATAGTGGATTGTTAC
>JACEFZ010026252.1:22500-30306 GCA_014155875.1 Cepaea nemoralis
AAATCACCTAACACCGCCCCAGGCCCAGACGGCATCCGATATGGTGACCTAATGGTGATATCAGATGATGACATGGAAGAACTGGCCAGAGAATTCAACACCAGTATCCAGAGGGGTCAGGTCAAAGAAGAATGGCTACACAGCTACTTGCTGCCGCTGCCAAAACCGAACAAAGACCACTCCAAGATAAGCGGCTACAGAATCATTACGATGCAGAATACTGTTGGCAAGCTACTGGAGAAAATTGTAGCACACAGACTTGCTTGGGACTTGGAACAGCTCGGCTGCTTCCCGCCCACACTTGGAGGATACAGACGCAACAAAGAGTCATGGCTGAATGTGGCGGTCTTTGCTCAAGATGTTTACGAAGGATTTCAGGTCAGAGAAGAGACATGTGCGGCCGCCATAGACTTAGAGGACGCATATAACAGAGTATCTTTCGAGCACTTGATGCAAACCCTCCTCAGACTGAAAGTGCACCCTCACCTTGTACGATGGATAGCTGCAGTTCTACTCCAAAGGAAGGTGGTGCTAAGATGCGGGAGTTGGTCTTCTGAGCCGATAACGATATGTCCAGGATTGCCACAGGGTTCACCACTGTCACCAGTACTATTCAACGTGTATACGGTGCCGATCACTGAACAACAGTTGGATGGGAGGGGTAGGACTCTATCATTCGTTGACGACATCCTCGTGTATCGACAGGGTCGAGATAGACAGGCGGTTGCCAACTATATGCAGGGCGAACTAGATCGAATTTCCTCATGGTGTGCTGATGCCGATGCCCTTGTCAACCCTGCAAAGGCAACGGTTACATGGTTCTCACTAAACAACCATATTGTGAAAACAGACCTGCCGGCAGTTAGAATGGATGGGAGCATTCTGAGTAGAACCCAGTCAATGACATATCTTGGCGTGAGGCTTGATCGTAGCCTGTCCTTCAAAGATCATGTCGACTATGTCATAACGAAGGCTCGAAAAGGTTTGGCAGCAATGAGAGTCATGGCGACTGCCAATATCGAGCAAAGACTGCTATTACTTCTGTTCCAAGGACTTGTGCTTTCACGCATCGAGTATGCCCTGGCCATCCTCACTGTCAGCCCTACACAGATTGGAAGACTTGAAAAGGTACAAAACGAAGCCATGCGCATCATTTTGGGCTGCACGAGAGACACCAGCTGTGTAGCAATGAGATACCTCCTTGACTTCCCGACAATGGAACACAGGATCAAGATCTGGAGAGCTCGTGCATACTTAAAAATAAGTGCAGATGAGCAGCACCCTCTGCATGACGCTGTATTCAGAGAAAAGGGTGACAGGCTAAAGAGGGGCAAATCATGGATGGGTCGGGCGGAAGATGTCGTCGGACAGGTCTGCAGTCTTACCAGTATCAACCCCGGCAAGGAATGGGTGCCGGTGCCTCCAGATTTTAAGTGTACCTTCTCCTGCATTATCACACTCGACAGACGGTGCAGAGAGCAGAACCCTGCCGCTGTCAATGCAGAGGTTAACGCGCTCATCTATGATCACTCAGATAGCCCCGAAGTGCTCATCTATACAGATGGATCTGTTGTAAAGCAGCAGAGAAGTGCGTGGGCATTTACAGCCCGTTCAGCGGGCCGAACCGTTCAAGAATCCAGTGGTGCCCACTCTATGACCACGAGCAGCATGACGATGGAGGTGATGGCAGTTACACAGGCTTTCATATGGCTGGAATCACAGCATTATACCAACGTGTGTGTACTAAGTGATTCAATGAGCATGATTCAGAAGGTCGAAGCTGGATCTGTACGTAGACAGTGGACTGAGTCGCTGCGGAAGTCTGTTGTCCGCAAAGTCACCTTCATCTTCGTCCCGGGACATGCGGGAGTCGAGGGAAATGAACGAGCTGATAAATTGGCTGGCTCTGCACCCCCTGTAGATGGCCAGCCCATGGATCGTGCCGATGTCATTAACGCCCTTAAAGATATGGCGAGAACAGAGGATTTTGACGCCAGTGATTCCACATCGCTTTCCAGGATGAAAGACCTGGGAGTAAGAATCGGCACAGCCAGACGCGAGAAGTACATCGGGAAAACAAAGCGCCTCGTCAACCAACACAGAACTGGCACTATTAGCCACCGGACGCTGATGCATATGCTGGGGGGAGGATCTGAGCACCTATGGACATGTCCGGAGTGCAACGAAGATACCCCAACTGATAACTGATAACTGATACATACATACATACACAAAGATTTTTATAGATATAGATATTAGCCAAAAATATCGAGGAACATGACAGAGATTGGGACGTGTATTTCGGACCTGCATTGGGAGCGATACGAACACATCACAATGAGGGTACGGGTTTTTCACCATTCTATCTGTTGTACGGAAGAGAACCTATATTACCAATTGATAAGTTGCTTAAACCTCGACGAAAATACATGGGAGAAGAGTTTCACGAGATGATTTTACAAGAAATGCACAAAGCACATATGAGATTGAGAAGCAATATAGTCAAAGCTAGAGAAAGACAGAAAAAGTACGCAGATCGAAATACACAACTACAAGAATTTAAAGTGGGTGATAGAGTATACTATAAAAAACATAGAAGAGAATCCAAGTTTGATAGTCATTGGGTTTCAGGATATTATATTTTAGAAAAATTAGGCCCAGTATCATATTATATCAAGAACCAAATTACAGGGCATCTGGCACGTGCGCATGTGGAACATATGAGACGGGATGATGAAGAAAATAAAGTTGATAATAATTATTCTGAGGGCTTTATTCGGAAGGACAACTAGTCAGACGAGTTAAATATGTGATTCCTCCGGAACCTGAAAAGGTCGTTGAATCAGAACAAACAACAACACCATCCATATACGAAGAAACTTGTGAACAGTCAGAGACGAAACCGAAAACAAACACCACTCTTGTGGGAGATGAAAATGAGCGGTACGATGGGTCAGAGCTGATAGTGTTGAGTCTATGGAGGAGTTAGACGCTCTGTATAAGAATACCAGACAAGCATCAAAAAGAAAGATAGATAGACAAAAAGAGAGGGAAATCAAGAGAATGAAAAGAATTAGAGAAGGTTCATCCAGCGATGAAGATATCCCGGTTTTAGAAAGGTTATTGAGGAATCAAGACAAACAAATTAGACTAGATGTTGAACGGAAAAAATTAGAGGCCAGTAACATAAATACAGAAGAGCAGGAAATGGATGAAGAATCAGAGCACGACGCAGATAATAGTATGAGTGAAGATATTACAAGTCCTTACCATGAAAATAGTGGTGAAGACGCTGATAGAGATATGGCTGTTATAGAGAGAAAAAAATTATATCTCAGAAATTTAGAGTTGTTGAAGAAACAAGTAAACGGGAGAGATAGCGTATAGGATGGTAACTGGTGAGAGTATAGCCTGTGGATAGCAGTACACTCTTGGTTTAATAGTTGTAATTTTTGTATTAAAGTTAGATGAAATACCAGGAAAAGTTCTCTGTATAGAGACAATCACTGTAGTTGGTGAGAGTATAGGCTGTAGATAACAGTAAACTCTGTATTTAATGGTTGTTATTTTGGCCTGGTCATGAATTGGTATTTTTTTAACGAGTAAATAAGAGTTATTTTGTCCGTAAAAGTGACTAATGATGTTTTCCTAAATTGTTGGCTTGATTACTAAGTAGTTTTTTTAAGTTAAGAAATGATTGCTATTTTATTTTGTATATTATTTTGAACAATGTCGGGGGATAAACATTGTACAAAAATTAAGGGGGGGGGGGGGGGGAAGATGTCCTGTTTTGATTTGTGCTTTGTCTCCAATTACTCATGATTTGTGGTTTCATTTAATTTGCCTTGTTTAATATTAGCATATTAGTTCGATCAGTTATTTTGACTTATAATTATTAGATTGTTATTATTTTGCTTTTTATGATTGAGTTGTAATAAAGGGTTGGTTTTGTTAAGCAATAAAAATACACTGTTCAGTTACGTTGAATTAAGGGTATAAGCGGGTTCAATAAGACTGGTCCTTATTGAATGACCATGTTAATAAGGTCCCTGAAATTTGGCATACCTCTGTATAAAGAAATTACGTTAAGATATCTTTGCCTTGTTGAGAGTGGGTTTAGTAAACCTGGGATAAACATGGAGTAAGTGCCATGAGGTTAGACGTGTAGAATTTGATAAAGAGATATTTTGTAGTGGCTTGGGGGGTTGATCGGTGGCTGTGGTTGACAATCAACTAGAAGAGGAGCTTGCAGGTTTTTAGGAGAAGTAGACGTGGTAAGTGCTTATAAATAGTATTTAAGGGCGCTGCGTTAGTCAGCAATAACAGGAGCAAACATGGACTAAGCGCCATGTTCAGGATGTCGGGGTTGGCTTAACCTGGGGGTGGCCATAGATGGGGCTGTGGATATCAGCACAACTTATAATGATCGAAGATTAAGTTATATAGAAGGAGACGTTCTTAATAAATGAACAATGAATGCCAAGGGGTAGTAGTTATGTTCATAATAGGTGAACAGGATTATTATTTTTTTCGGGTGCTGTGGTTGCGGCATAACCCGGGATGAGTATAGTTGAATGCCAAGGGTTAGAAGTTATGTTCATAATAAATGAACAAGTAATATTATTTTTTGGGGTACTGTGGTTACAGTATAACCCGGAGTGAACATGGATCAAAAGCCATGAAGTAAAAGTTTGCGTAGAAAAGTGAGGGTCCGTGATACGTGGACAAATAAAGAGTAGAGTTGATTGCGGAGGATACTGATATAGTATAGGCTGGGCAGTGTAGAAATTACAGACATAAAGTCATTAGTAGTATTTTTACTGGCTGTGGATAGCAGCACAACTTGTACTGGTCAGAGAGTAGGTGAAGTGATTATTAGATGGTATTTTTACTTTGGTTAATGACATAATATGGGACAAATTGAGTTTTCAGATGGCTAAAGTGGACATGCATGTTGGGTTGCTCATAGTAATAGGTGTTGTGGATAACAACATAATTTACTGTGTTCGTTAATTCAGGGAGGAAGTATAGAGAGAAACATATCATTTTTTTGAATTATAAGATTCGTATAAGGTTGTTTTTTTTTGGGAAAAACTTTATTTCATAAAGTTTCTTGTGTGAAAGGGAGGATAAATGTTACTGTTTTGCTATCTTTTCTATTTTTGGTGCGCACCATTTCTCTGTCAGTCTGTCCTGTGTTGTATATATTGGTTACAGAAGAGTATGATATGTTGAATTTTTTAAAATATATTATTGATTTGGATAAGGTATACATGTCCATTATAACATCGAAATCGGATGAGGATTTAAGCGGATTGCTTGTAGAAGCGAAGAAAAAGTATTAAAGGTCCACAAATATGGTGGGGTGGTATAATGACCAAGAGAAATAGCGGCTAGCTAGTTCCATGCGTGGTTGAAAAGGGTCAAGATGGGTGTAAGCGTTATAATGTAACTTACTTACTTAGAAGAAGTTTTAAGGCTTAAGTAATGTTGGGGGGTGGGGGGGGGGTGGAGGTGATGGCAGATAGTTTTAGAACAACCCATGAGTGGTTGAGTAAAGTTGTGTTGTAGGTGGTGGTAGCGGATGGCTATGGATCTCAAGGGAAGTTAAATAATGATGGGGTAGTGATTAATGAAGATAATAAGAGTCAGGAAGCCGGTGTTAGGGGCTTATAAAAAGTCCCAGGTTATATGTTACTTAGATTTTTTTTTGGCTGTGTTTTTGGAATTTAGAGTATGTTAAAGTAGGTTTTGGGTTTAAGACTTTTCGGGGAAAAGTCTTGGTTGGGTGAAGAAGGTATTATAACAGAGTCTCTATAGTGGGGAACTTGGCTTGGTGTGCAATGGGAAGACTTATAAGCACGGATGGGCACATCGCTAAGGGGTAGCTAGGGGTTGTCGTCCTATGACAAGGCTCTAGGGAACGTAAGTGAGTTGTGACCATACCTCCATACTGTAAGGTCGCATGAAGCTTATGGATATCACCTGGAGTGGGAGATGACCTCTGTGTAACTGCATTTCGATTGTTTATAATCAAGAATTATGATCTTATTAAACGAAACATCAATTAAACAACGAGTTAAACTACAGACGGAGTCGAATTGTCCTCTATCATTATCGTCCACCTGAATGTCCTGCATCTGTTACATATAGACACAATCTTTTCACTCGTCACACAATCTGATGATACTACTAGATCTAATCTGATAATGACAAAAGCTGGTTGTTACGTTTATAAGTAGAACAGAACATATTTAATTCTAAAAACACGGCATAAGACCCACGGGGTACGGGTACTCACGGACAAGGGATACGCAGATCCCCGGTTCAGCTGAAATCTCTACAAAAAAAAATTCTGTTCTATTGCAAAGTTTAATTGGTGAAGATGCTAATCATCGACTTGCATACTTGGCCGATAGCGGACAGGTTGGTGAATGCTGTGAAGTAGCAAACGGGAGGTCGGCGACTTAACTTCTGGTTCTTGGCCACCTGAATGGTAAGCTGAAATGGTGCTGACGATCTGGGTAGTGGTATGGACACCACAAGGCTGTATCAGTGTGAGTGGTGCGTAGCACAGTCACCAGTCGTGACTACGGCTACTGTTAATTAGGGTACAGGCTCTGCAAATGACATTAGTGAGAAGGGGTGAATAATACTTCAAGAGAGAGAGAGAGGGAGAGAGAGAGAGAGAGAGAGAGAGAGAGAGAGAGAGAGAGAGAGAGAGAGAGAGAGAGAGAGAGAGAGAGAGAGAGAGAGAGAGAGAGAGTTGTAAATTCTTTGTCCATATCCTATTCCGTCATGGCCTGCACATGTCTCATACAGAAAGTCTAAGATAGCATGGACTATCTGCCTGTGCATATTATAATTCCCTATACCGAGATCTACAACAGCACACTGAACTAATGAAAGACAGCACACAAATGGTATTCTGTTCCTTCTTCTTCTTGTAGTTAAATCGAATATGTGAAACCACTAGACATTCTACTTTACAGACTACTGTCCTATATATATATATATTCTAAGTCATGATTAACCATGGAAACACACCAACCACAATTTACAAAATGAATTAACATCACATATGATTGGATGAATTATTGGAATGAAATAAACTCATACACCACAACTACGACGTAAAGATATACATTAACAAACCATTAAATCTATGAAACAACACAAGTCACCTTCCAAGTATGGAAACACACTAACCACACTTCCTACGATGAATTAACATCACGTATTATTTTATGAATAAAAGGGAATGAAATCAAATCACACACCACAACTATAACGTCACGATGTACATGATTCAACAATTAAATATATGAAATACAACAAGTTATCTTTCATAGTTATGAATTGTAATTCTAACAATCATCTTCCTTAAAACATAATTAATTATCCATAAAATTTCCAAGCTAGACTTAAGATTACGTTGACTATAAACAAGAGTGACATTGGGGTTGGAAAATTCCCCCAGGGTTTGATCTTGATATTTGGCGATCTTGGACCATGTGTTAATAATCTGACTATGGTGAGATAAATATATGTGGGACAAATCATAAAGATACAACTTCTAAGCTTCCAGTCGTGGAATCTATTCAATTAAATGGGTACACTACCTCGTGCCTCTATGAAACAGGATTGCAATACGATTGTATTGTTGCTTCGTGCTTGGTGCATCCTGAACATATGACCGGGAAAGTGATTGAAATGCAGGGACCCTTGAAAAGCTCCATAACAATGTCACTACCTGTGGCCAAATTACAAATAAAATCTAGGTACGTTACTGGAACGATCAAGGCA
>JACEFZ010026253.1:0-24614 GCA_014155875.1 Cepaea nemoralis
ACAACCCAAAAAAACAAAAACCCCCAATGCAGAAACAACCCACCACCCAATGCAGAAAATGACAAGATGACTCTACACACATCAATGCAGAAACATGACAAGATGATCTACACACATCAATGCAGAACAAAAAATGACTCCACACTCAATGCAGAAACATGACAAAACCCCAAAACTCAATGCAGAAACATGACAAATGACTCTCCCCTCAATGCAGAAACATGAAAAATACCCAAAAATCAATGCAGAAAAAACAAGATGACTCTACACACATCAATGCAGAAACATGACTCCACACCTCAATCAGAAAATGACAAGATGATCTAAAACATCAATGCAGAAAAAATGACTCCCACACCTCAATGCAGAAAATACAAGATGATTTAAAACTCAATCAGAAACATGACAAGATGACTCTACACACATCAATGCAGAAAAATGAAAACCCCCAAAAAAATGACTTTCTCACACTCAATGCAGAAACAGACAAGATGACTCTACACCTCAATGCAGAAACATGACAAGATGACTCCACACAAATCAACAGAAAATGACTACCACCAATCAACAGAAAATGACAAATTTCAAAACATCAATGCAAAACTACAAATGACCTTTCCACCCTCAATGCAGAAAAATACTCCCAAAAAATCAATGCAGAAAAATAAAGATGACTCTAACACTCAATGCAGAAACATACAAAACCCCAAAACCTCAATGCAGAAACATGACAAGATGACTCTACACACTCAATGCAGAAACATGACAAGATGACTCTACACACCTCAATGCAGAAACATGACAAGATACTCTACACACATCAATGCAGAAACATGACAAAATGACTCTAAACCCCCCAAAGCAGAAACATGACAAGATGACTCACACACCCAATGCAGAAACATACAAGATGACTCTACACACATCAATGCAGAAAAAACAAATTCCCCCAAACCCCCAAAAAAGAAAAAACAAAAATATCAAACATCAAGAGAAAAAAAACAAATATCAAACATCAATGCAAAACATACAAATATTAAACTCAACAAAAAAAGAAAATGACAAAACTCAAAAACAGAAAATGACTCACACACTCAATGCAGAAAATGAAAGATGATTCACACTCAATGCAGAAACATGACAAGATGATCTACACACTCAAAGCAGAAACAAAAATGACTCACACACTCAATGCAGAAAATACAAGATGATTAACCCAAATTTCAGAAACATGACAAAAACCCCAAAACCCCCCGGGAAAATGACAAGATATTTTACACACTCAATGCAGAAAAAAAATGATCTACCACCTCAATGCAGAAACATGACTTTTTACACACTCAATGCAGAAACATACAAGATGACTCTACACACATCAATGAAAATGACTCACAACATCAATGCAGAAACATGACAAGATGACTCTACACACATCAATGCAGAAACATGACAAGATGACTCTACACACATCAATGCAGAAACATGACAAGATGACTCTACACACATCAATGCAGAAACATGACAAACTCATCAAAATCAAATGCCAAAACAAAGAAAAATGACTCCACACACCTCAATGCAGAAAATGACAAGATGACTCCTACACACATCAATCGCAGAAACATGACAAGATGACTCTACACACATCAATGCAGAACATTACAAGATGGACTCTACACACCTCCAATGCAGAAACATGACAAGAGATCTACACACATCAATGCAGAACATGACAAGATGACTCTACACACATCAATGCAGAACATGACAAGATGACTCCACACACCTCAATGCAGAAACATGACAAGATGACTCTACACACATCAATGCAGAAACATGACAAGATGACTCTACACACCTCAATGCAGAAAATGACAAGATGACTCTACACACATCAATGCAGAAACATGACAAGATGACTCTACACACATCAGCATGAAACATGACAAGATGACTCCACACACATCAATGCAGAAACTATGACAAGATGACTCTACCACACATCAATGCAGAACATACAAGATGACTCTATCCCCAACTCATGCAGAAACATACAAATTCACAACATCAATGAACAACAAATGCCAAAATCAATGAAAAATGACTCCACACACCTCAATGCAGAAAATGACAAGATGATTTTACACACATCAATGCAGAAACATGACAAGATACTCTACACACTCAATGCAGAAACATGACAAGATGACTCACACACTCAATGCAGAAACATGACAAATGAAAAATCAATGCAAATCAATGAAAACAAAAAACCTAAAAAATGACTCACACACTCAATGCAGAAACATTACAAGATGACTCTACACAATCAATGCAGAAACATGACAAGATGACTCTACACACTCAATGCAGAAAACAAGATGACTCACACACTCAATGCAGAAACATGACAAGATGACTCTACACACATCAATGCAGAAACATGACAAGATGACTCTACACACATCAATGCAGAAACATGACAAGATGACTCTACACATCAATGCAGAAACATGACAAGATGACTCTACACACATCAATGCAAAAACATTACAAGATGACTCTACACACCTCAATGCAGAAACATGACAAGATGACTCTACACACATCAATGCAGAAACATGACAAGATGACTCTACACACCTCAATGCAGAAACATGACAAGATGACTCTACACACCTCAATGCAGAAACATGACAAGATGACTCCACAACTCAATGCAGAAACATGACAAGATGACTCTACCACACCTCAATGCAGAAACATGACAAGATGACTCACACACCTCAATTCAGAAACATTACAAGATGACTCTACACCCTCAATGCAGAAACATGACAAGAGTACTCTACCACACCTCAATGCAGAAATACAATGACTCCCACACACTCAATGCAGTAAAACATGATAAGATAGACTCTACACCTCATGCAGAAACACTGACAAGCTGCTCTACACACCTCAATGCAGAAACATGACAAGATGACTCTACACACATCAATGCAGAAACATGACAAGATGACTCTACTACACCTCAATGCAGAACATGACAAGATGACTATCTACACACTCAATGCAGAAACTTACAAGATGAATCTACACACATCAATGCAGAAACATGACAAGATGACTCTACACCATCATGCAGAAACATGAACAAGATGACTCTACACACATCAATGCAGAAACATGACAAGATGACTCTACAACACATCATGCAGAAACATGACAGATGACTCTACACACCTCAATGCAGAAACATGACAAGATGACTACACACATCAATGCAGAAACATGACAAGATGATCTACACACATCAATGCAGAAACATGACAAGATGACTCCCACACCTACAATGCAGAAACATGACAAGAGACTCTACACACAATCAAATGCAGAAACATGACTCCACCACATCAATGCAGAAATATGACAAGATGATTCTACACACATCAATGCAGAAACATGACAAGATGACTCCTACAACACATCAATGCAGAAACATGACAAGATGACTCTACACACATCAATGCAGAAACATTACAAGATGACTCTACACACATCAATGCAGAAACATGACTCCACACACCACAATGCAGAAATATGACAAGATGATTCTACACACATCAATGCAGAAACATGACAAGATGATTCTACACACATCAATGCAGAAACATGACTCCACACACCTCAATGCAGAAACATGACAAGATGACTCTACACACATCAAATGCAGAACATGACAAGATGACTCTACACACATCAATGCAGAAACATGACAAGATGACTCTACACACATCAATGCAGAAACATGACAAGATGAACTACACAGACTCAATGCAGAAACATTGACAAGATGACTTCTACACACATCAATGCAGAAACATGACTCCACACACCTCAATGCAGAAATATGACAAGATGATTCTACACACATCAATGCAGAAAACATGACTCCTATCACACCTCAATGCAGAAATATGACAAGATGATTCTACACACATCAATACAGAAACATGACAAGATGACTCTACACACATCAATGCAGAAACATGACTCCACACACCTCAATGCAGAAATATGACAAGATGATTCTACACACATCAATGCAGAAACATGACAAGATGACTCTACACACCTCAATGCAGAAACATGACAAGATGACTCTACACACATCAATGCAGAAACCTGACAAGATGACTCTACACACATCAATGCAGAAACATGACAAGATGACTCTACACACATCAATGCAGAAACATGACAAGATGACTCTACACAGATCAATGCAGAAACATGACAAGATGACTCTACACACATCAATGCAGAAACATGACTCCACACACCTCAATGCAGAAATATGACAAGATGATTCTACACACATCAATGCAGAAACATGACTCCACACACCTCAATGCAGAAATATGACAAGATGACTCTACACACATCAATAGCAGAAACATGACAAGATGACTCTACACACATCAATGCAGAAACATGACTCCACACACCTCAATGCAGAAATATGACAAGATGATTCTACACACATCAATGCAGAAACATGACAAGATGACTCTACACACCTCAATGCAGAAACATGACAAGATGACTCCACACACCTCAATGCAGAAACATGACAAGATGACTCTACACACCTCAATGCAGAAACATGACAAGATGATTCTACACACATCAATGCAGAAACGTGACAAGATGACTCTACACACATCAATGCAGAAACATTACAAGATGACTCTACACACATCAATGCAGAAACATTACAAGATGACTCTACACACATCAATGCAGAAACATTACAAGATGACTCTACACACCTCAATGCAGAAACATGACAAGATGACTCTACACACATCAATGCAGAAACATGACAAGATGACTCTACACACCTCAATGCAGAAACATGACAAGATGACTCTACACACATCAATGCAGAAACATGACAAGATGACTCTACACACATCAATGCAGAAACATGACAAGATGATTCCACACACCTCAATGCAGAAACATGACAAGATGACTCTACACACATCAATGCAGAAACATGACTCCACACACCTCAATGCAGAAATATGACAAGATGATTCTACACACATCAATGCAGAAACATGACAAGATGACTCTACACACATCAATGCAGAAACATGACAAGATGACTCCACACACCTCAATGCAGAAACATGACAAGATGACTCTACACACCTCAATGCAGAAACATGACAAGATGATTCTACACACATCAATGCAGAAACATTACAAGATGATTCTACACACATCAATGCAGAAACATTACAAGATGACTCTACACACATCAATGCAGAAACATGACAAGATGACTCTACACACCTCAATGCAGAAACATGACAAGATGACTCTACACACATCAATGCAGAAACATGACAAGATGACTCTACACACATCAATGCAGAAACATGACAAGATGACTCTACACACCTCAATGCAGAAACATGACAAGATGACTCTACACACATCAATGCAGAAACATGACAAGATGACTCTACACACATCAATGCAGAAACATGACAAGATGACTCTACACACATCAATGCAGAAACATGACAAGATGATTCTACACACATCAATGCAGAAACATGACAAGATGACTCTACACACATCAATGCAGAAACATTACAAGATGACTCTACACACATCAATGCAGAAACATTACAAGATGACTCTACACACATCAATGCAGAAACATGACAAGATGACTCTACACACATCAATGCAGAAACATGACAAGATGACTCTACACACCTCAATGCAGAAACATGACAAGATGACTCTACACACATCAATGCAGAAACATGACAAGATGACTCTACACACATCAATGCAGAAACATGACAAGATGACTCCACACACCTCAATGCAGAAACATGACAAGATGACTCTACACACATCAATGCAGAAACATGACTCCACACACCTCAATGCAGAAATATAACAAGATGATTCTACACACATCAATGCAGAAACATGACAAGATGACTCTACACACCTCAATGCAGAAACATGACAAGATGACTCTACACACATCAATGCAGAAACATTACAAGATGACTCTACACACATCAATGCAGAAACATGACTCCACACACCACAATGCAGAAATATGACAAGATGATTCTACACACCACAATGCAGAAACATGACAAGATGTGATTTCTACACACAATCAATGCAGAAACTGACTCCACACACATCAATGCAGAAACATGACAAGATGACTTCCTACACCACATCAATGCAGAAACATGTACAAGATGACTCTACACACCTCAATGCAGAAACATGACAAGATGGAACTCTACACACATCAATGCAGAAACATGACAAGATGACTCTACACACATCAATGCAGAAACATGACAAGATGACTCTACACACATCAATGCAGAAACATGACTCCACACACCTCAATGCAGAAATATGACAAGATGATTCTACACACATCAATGCAGAAACATGACTCCACACACTCAATGCAGACAACATGACAAGAATTGACTCTACACACATCAATGCAGAAACTACAAGATGACTCTACACACATCAATGCACGAAACAATGACTCCACACACCATCAATGCAGAAATATGACAAGATGACTTCTACACACATCAATGCAGAAACATGACAAGATGACTCTACACACATCAATGCAGAAACAATGACTCCACACACCTCAATGCAGAAACATGACAAGATGATCTACACACATCAATGCAGAAACATGACAAGATGACTCTACACACCTCAATGCAGAAACATGACAAGATGACTCTACACACATCAATGCAGAAACATGACAAGATGACTCTACACACCTCAATGCAGAAACATGACAAGATGATTCTACACACATCAATGCAGAAACATGACAAGATGACTCTACACACATCAATGCAGAAACATGACTACCACACACCTCAATGCAGAAATATGACAAGATGATTCTACACACATCAATGCAGAAACATGACAAGATGACTCTACACACATCAATGCAGAAACATGACAAGATGACTCCACACACCTCAATGCAGAAACATGACAAGATGACTCTACACACTCAATGCAGAAACATGACAAGATGATCTACACACATCAATGCAGAAACATGACAAGATGACTCTACACACTCAATGCAGAAACATTACAAGATGACTCTACACACATCAATGCAGAAACATACAAGATGACTCTACACACATCAATGCAGAAACATGACAAGATGACTCTACACACTCAATGCAGAAACATGACAAGATGACTCTACACACATCAATGCAGAAACATGACAAGATGACTCACACACATCAATGCAGAAACATGACAAGATGACTCTACACACCTCAATGCAGAAACATGACAAGATGACTCTACACACATCAATGCAGAAACATGACAAGATGACTCTACACACATCAATGCAGAAACATGACAAGATGACTCTACACACATCAATGCAGAAACATGACAAGATGACTCTACACACATCAATGCAGAAACATGACAAGATGATTCACACACCTCAATGCAGAAACATGACAAGATGACTCTACACACATCAATGCAGAAACATGACAAGATGACTCCTACACACACTCAATGCAGAAACATGACAAGATGACTCTACACACATCAATGCAGAAACATGACAAGATGACTCTACACACATCAATGCAGAAACATGACAAGATGACTCTACACACATCAATGCAGAACATGACAAGATGACTCTACACACCTCAATGCAGAAACATGACAAGATGACTCTACACACATCAATGCAGAAACATTACAAGATGACTCTACACACCTCAATGCAGAAACATGACAAGATGACTCTACACAATATCAATGCAGAAACATGACAAGATTGACTCTACACACATCAATGCAGAAACAGACAAGATGACTCTACACACCTCTAATGCAGAAACATGACAAGATGACTCTACACACATCAATGCAGAAACATGACAAGATGACTCTACACACCTCAATGCAGAAACATGACAAGATGACTCTACACACATCAATGCCAGAAACATGACAAGATGATCTACACACACATCAATGCAGAAACATGACAAGATGACTCTACACACCTCAATGCAGAAACATGACAAGATGACTCTACACACATCAATGCAGAAACATTACAAGATGACTCTACACACATCAATGCAGAAAAACCCTGACTCACACACCTCAATGCAGAAAATGACAAGATGACTCTACACACATCAATGCAGAAACATGACAAGATGACTCTACACACATCAATGCAGAAAAAACATGACTCCACACACTCAATGCAGAAATATGACAAGATGACTCTACACACATCAATGCAGAAACATGACACGATGACTCTACACACATCAATGCAGAAACATGACTCCACACACCTCAATGCAGAAATATGACAAGATGACTCTACACACTCAATGCAGAAACATGACAAGATGACTCTACACACATCAATGCAGAAACATGACTCCACACACCTCAATGCAGAAACATGACAAGATGACTCTACACACCAATGCAAAAAGTTAAGATGACTTCTACACATCAATGCAGAAACATGACTCCACACACCTCAATGCAGAAACATGACAAGATGACTCACACACACAATGCAGAAACATACAAGATGACTCTACACAATCAATGCAGAACATGACTACACACAACAAATATGACAGATACTACACAATCAATGCAGAAAATGCAGAAAATTACCACATCAATCAAACATGATCAGAAACAATGACAAGATGATCTACACACATCAATGCAGAAACATGACTCCACACACCTAATGCAAAACATGATCAGAATGACTCACACACTCAATGCAGAAACATGACAAGATGACTCTACACACATCAATGCAGAAACATGAAGACTCTACACACATCAATGCAGAAACATGACAAGATGACTCACCATCAATGCAGAAACATGACAAGATGACTCTACACACATCAATGCAGAAACATGACAAGATGACTCTACACACATCAATGCAGAAACATGACAAGATGACTCTACACACATCAAGAAATACAGATGACTCTACACACCATCAATTGCAGAAAACATGACAAGATGACTCTACACACCATCAATGCAGAAACATGACAAGATGACTCTACACACATCAATGCAGAAACATGACAAGATGACTCTGCACACATCAATGCAGAAACTTATGAAGATGACTCTACACACCTCAATGCAGAAACATGACAAGATGACTCCACACACCTCAATTCAGAAACATTACAAGATGACTCTACACACCTCAATGCAGAAACATGACAAGATTACTCTACACACCTCAATGCAGAAACATGACTCCACACACCTCAATGCAGAAACATGATAAGATATGACTCTATACACCTCAATGCAGAAACATGACAAGATGACTCTACACACCTCAATGCAGAAACATGACAAGATGACTCTACACACATCAATGCAGAAACATGACAAGATGACTCTACACACCTCAATGCAGAAACATGACAAGATGACTCTACACACATCAATGCAGAAACATGACAAGATGACTCCACACACCACAATGCAGAAACATGACAAGATGACTCCACACACCACAATGCAGAAACATGACAAGATGACTCTACACACATCAATGCAGAAACATGACAAGATGACTCTGCACACATCAATGCAGAAATATTATGAGATGACTCTACACACCTCAATGCAGAAACATGACAAGATGACCCTACACACCTCAATGCAGAAACATGACAAGATGACTCTACACACATCAATGCAGAAATATTATGAGATGACTCTACACACCTCAATGCAGAAACATGACAAGATGACTCTACACACATCAATGCAGAAACATGACTCCACACACCTCAATGCAGAAATATGACAAGATGATTCTACACACATCAATGCAGAAACATGACAAGATGACTCTACACACCTCAATGCAGAAACATGACAAGATGACTCTACACACATCAATGCAGAAACATTACAAGATGACTCTACACACATCAATGCAGAAACATGACTCCACACACCACAATGCAGAAATATGACAAGATGATTCTACACACATCAATGCAGAAACATGACAAGATGATTCTACACACATCAATGCAGAAACATGACTCCACACACCTCAATGCAGAAACATGACAAGATGACTCTACACACATCAATGCAGAAACATGACAAGATGACTCTACACACATCAATGCAGAAACATGACAAGATGACTCTACACACATCAATGCAGAAACATGACAAGATGACTCTACACAGATCAATGCAGAAACATGACAAGATGACTCTACACACATCAATGCAGAAACATGACTCCACACACCTCAATGCAGAAATATGACAAGATGATTCTACACACATCAATGCAGAAACATGACTCCACACACCTCAATGCAGAAATATGACAAGATGATTCTACACACATCAATACAGAAACATGACAAGATGACTCTACACACATCAATGCAGAAACATGACTCTACACACCTCAATGCAGAAATATGACAAGATGATTCTACACACATCAATGCAGAAACGTGACAAGATGACTCTACACACATCAATGCAGAAACATGACAAGATGACTCTACACACATCAATGCAGAAACATTACAAGATGACTCTACACACATAATGCAGAAACATGACAAGATGACTCTACACACATCAATGCAGAAACATGACAAGATGACTCTACACAGATCAATGCAGAAACATGACAAGATGACTCTACACACATCAATGCAGAAACATGACTCCACACACCTCAATGCAGAAATTATGACAAGATGATTCTACACACATCAATGCAGAAACATGACTCCACACACCTCAATGCAGAAATATGACAAGATGATTCTACACACATCAATACAGAAACATGACAAGATGACTCTACACACATCAATGCAGAAACATGACTCCACACACCTCAATGCAGAAATATGACAAGATGATTCTACACACATCAATGCAGAAACATGACAAGATGACTCTACACACCTCAATGCAGAAACATTACAAATGACTCTACACACATCAATGCCGAAACATTACAAGATGACTCTATACACCTCAATGCAGAAACATGACAAGATGACTCTACACACCCTCAATGCAGAAACATGACAAGATGACTCTACACACATCAATGCAGAAACATGACAAGATGACTCTACACACCTCAATGCAGAAACATGACAAGATGACTCTACACACATCAATGCAGAAACATGACAAGATGACTCCACACACCACAATGCAGAAACATGACAAGATGACTCACACCACCACAATGCAGAAACATGACAAGATGACTCTACACACATCAATGCAGAAACATGACAAGATGACTCTGCACACATCAATGCAGAAATATTATGAGATGACTCTACACACCTCAATGCAGAAACATGACAAGATGATTCTACACACATCAATGCAGAAACATGACAAGATGACTCTACACACATCAATGCAGAAACATTACAAGATGACTCTACACACATCAATGCAGAAACATTACAAGATGACTCTACACACCTCAATGCAGAAACTTGACAAGATGACTCTACACACATCAATGCAGAAACATGACAAGATGATTCCACACACCTCAATGCAGAAACATGACAAGATGACTCTACACACCTCAATGCAGAAACATGACAAGATGACTCTACACACATCAATGCAGAAACATGACAAGATGACTCTACACACATCAATGCAGAAACATGACAAGATGACTCTACACACCTCAATGCAGAAACATGACAAGATGACTCCACACACCTCAATTCAGAAACATTACAAGATGACTCTACACACCTCAATGCAGAAACATGACAAGATGACTCTACACACCTCAATGCAGAAACATGACTCCACACACCTCAATGCAGAAACATGATAAGATATGACTCTATACACCTCAATGCAGAAACATGACAAGATGACTCTACACACCTCAATGCAGAAACATGACAAGATGACTCTACACACATCAATGCAGAAACATGACAAGATGACTCTACACACCTCAATGCAGAAACATGACAAGATGACTCTACACACATCAATGCAGAAACATGACAAGATGACTCCACACACCACAATACAGAAACATGACAAGATGACTCCACACACCACAATGCAGAAACATGACAAGATGACTCTACACACATCAATGCAGAAACATGACAAGATGACTCTGCACACATCAATGCAGAAATATTATGAGATGACTCTACACACCTCAATGCAGAAACATGACAAGATGACCCTACACACCTCAATGCAGAACGAACGAACGAACGAACGAACAAACTTTATTTTAAAAGGGTAACAAATTGGGCATGCAGGCCCGTCTTACATTCGGCCCTTTCAGTCACTCATCTTTCATTCATCAAATGTGCATGTTACATTAACATAGGGGAAAAAACATTGTCAAATTGATTTTGTAAGCATAAACAATGCATATTACGCATGATACATTCACATGAGAAAACAAAAAAAAAACATTATCAAATGAAAGTTGTAAATATCATCAGAAACATGACAACATGACAAGCAGAAACATGACAAGATGGCTCTACACACCTCAATGCAGAAACATGACAAGATGAATCTACACACATCAATGCAGAAACATGACAAGATTCGTACCTTCATGCTTGTCATTTCCTTGTGCAGCTCAATCACAAACGGTGACGGCTGATTGGCTTTGTTCTCCGCGGCCTTGAGCCGATCTCTGACAGTGACCAGCTCCTTCTGCAGCTGCTGGATCTGGCGCTCGTAAACCTCGGAGACAACCGGCTCCTCATGGGACTTCTGCTGGCTCTCTCTCAGGGCAAGCTGGGCATCCTCTAACTGTCAATTTTCAAACAACAGGAAGTTGTAACACTGGCTGTTTGACTTTATCTTGAGGAGTTCCAAGATGGCTGCAATCATGTTATTTTGTCATCTTTATTATACATTCCCTCGCACTGAACTCACATATAGCCCATACAAGTGCTACTACTCCTAGTTCACTGGTCGGATCTTTGCGTATGGATTAGCTTTCCCTATGACCTGTGTCCCTCGCCATCACGCACACCCACTCCAACTTCTGAGGTACTTGTAATTTATGTCCCCAAGTCAAGGACGAGAAGTCAACATTTCAGTCCAACTAATTTACCCCCTACCCTACCTCAGTATCAGCACACCAGAACTCTGAACTGTTCTCCACTTTCATTGACCTCACCAAGGCTTTTGATACAGTCAGCAGAGAAGGACTGTGGAAGATTATGGCAAAATATGGCTGTCCACGAAAGTTTGTCTAAATAGTGCAGTTATTTCATGATGGTATGAAGGTAAGAGTTCAGGAAAAAGGTGAACTGTCTGAGCTCTTTCCTGTCACCAATGGAGTGAAGCAAGGATGTGTCCTGGCATCTACACTGTTCAGCATCATGGCTATGTTGACGAATGCCTTCGAGAACAACGACATTGGAATAGACATCAACTACCGCATGGATGGAAAGTTATTCAATCTCAGAAGGCTGAAAGCTAAAACCAAAATTAACAGCGACACCGTCAGAGAGCTCCTGTTTGCTGATGATTGCGCTCTATACGCAAACTCAGAGATAGACATGCAGCACAATGTTTCAGCTTTCTCACATGCCTGTGCCAACTTTGGGCTCAATATCAACTTGGAGAAGACTGTAGTTATGTACCAGCCAGCTCCAGGGATTAATCACACCGTGCCGAATATCATAGTGAACGGTCATAGATTAAGTGTTGTGGACAAATTCAACATAGATTAAGTGTTGTGGACAAATTCACCTATCTTGGCAGCACTGTGTCACAAGCTGCCACAATTGATGATGAAGTGAATGCAAGAATCTCCAAGGCCAGTGTCGCCTTTGGCAGACTGTACAAGAATGTATGGGACAGAAATGGAATTAGCCTGCAAACAAAGCTGAAAGTCTGCAAAGCGGATGTATTATCCACACGGCTATATGCTTGTGAAACCTGGACTGTTTATCAGCGACAAGCTAGGAAATGAAACCACTTCCACACAGTCGGCCTTAGGAAGCTTTTGAAGATTAAATGGCAAGACAAGATCCCAGACATTGAAGTCCTAGAAAGAGCGTCCATGCCCAGTATCCACCTTTACTACTGCTGACAAAGACAGAAATTCGTGGCCTGCATCATTACGCAAGGGTGCAGTCACTTGTGAAGCAACCAGAACTGCAAGAGCTGTGAAGAAAAGGCTGGACAGAAAAACCACTGCAGGAGATTCTCCTTCCAGGAACACCAAGCATTCTTTGCCCTCATTATCAAAGAACACTTCGAGCTAAAATAGACCTTATCAGCCATCTTAGAACCCACGGCTCCATACTTTCAACCCCACTGGATGAAATGAATGGTCATCATCATTCTTGATGGACAAACAACAACAAAAACAATATATTTTGTCTGTTGTCATGTGTGCTCCAGTCTGAACACATCCCCAACCAACAGGTCTCCCATCTGTTCACATCGAATCAGACATGGCTCCCATCCAACAAATTGTCATCCAACATATCCCCCCTCCAACAAGATCTCCACCTGAAGCATAATAACAAGGCATACACAAGACAACAGTCAGACATCAGTGAGCCACCAGACATGGAACAACATCAGACACAAGACAACAGTCAGACATCAGTGAGCCACCAGACATGCAACAACCTCAGACACAAAACAACAGTCAGACATCAGTGAGCCACCAGACATGCAACAACCTCAGACACAAGACAACAGTCAGACATCAGTGAGTCACCAGACATGCAACAACCTCAGACACAAGACAACAGTCAGACATCAGTGAGTCACCAGACATGCAACAACCTCAGACACAAGACAACAGTCAGACATCAGTGAGTCACCAGACATGCAACAACTCAGAACAAGACAACAGTCAGACATCAGTGACCGCATGCAACAACCTCAGACACAAGACAACAGTCAGACATCAGTGAGTCACCAGACATGCAACAACCTCAGACACAAGACAACAGTCAGACATCAGTGAGACACCAGACATGCAACAACCTCAGACACAAGACAACAGTCAGACATCAGTAAGCCACCAGACATGGAAAAACCTCAGACACAAGACAACAGTCAGACATCAGTGAGCCACCAGACATGCAACAACCTCAGACACAAGACAACAGTCAGACATCAGTGAGCACCAGACATGCAACCTCAGACACAAGACAACAGTCAGACATCAGTGAGCACCAGAATGCAACAACCTCAGACACAAGACAACAGTCAGACATCAGTGAGCCACCAGACATGCAACAACCTCAGACACAAGACAACAGTCAGACATCAGTGAGCCACCAAACATGCACAACCTCAGACACAAGACAACAGTCAGACATCAGTGAGCCACCAGACATGCAACAACCTCAGACACAAGACAACAGTCAGACATCAGTGAGCCACCAGAATGGAATAACCTCAGAACAAGACAACAGTCAGACATCAGTGAGCCACCGACATGCAACAACCTCGGCCTCAACTCTCTCCCTGCTGCTCCTCTCCTTGGCCAGCAACATCTGCAGCTCTCTCAGCATCAGAGCGTGGTCCGTCTGTTCCCTCTCTCTCTCCAGCTGCAGGCTTCGGATCCGACTCTTCAACTGTAATGGTAAAGTCAACATATCACTGACACATCTCTCATAGTGTAATGGTAAAGTCAACATATCACTGACACATCTCTCCTAGTGTAATGGTTAAGTCAACATATCACTGACACATCTCTCCTAGTGTACTGGTAAAGTCAACATATCACTGACACATCTCTCCTAGTGTAATGGTAAAGTCAACATATCACTGACACATCTCTCCTAGTGTCATGGTAAAGTCAACATATCACTGACACATCTCTCCTAGTGTAATGGTAAAGTCAACATATCACTGACATATCTCTCCTAGTGTAATGGTAAAGTCAACATATCACTGACATATCTCTCCTAGTGTAATGGTAAAGTCAACATATCACTGACATATCTCTCCTAGTGTAATGGTAAAGTCAACATATCACTGACACATCTCTCCTAGTGTAATGGTAAAGTCAACATATCACTGACATATCTCTCCTAGTGTAATGGTAAAGTCAACATATCACTGACATATCTCTCCTAGTGTCATGGTAAAGTCAACATATCACTGACATATCTCTCCTAGTGTCATGGTAAAGTCAACATATCACTGACATATCTCTCCTAGTGTAATGGTAAAGTCAACATATAACTGACACATCTCTCCTAGTGTCATGGTAAAGTAACATATCACTGATACATCTCTCCTAGTGTAATGGTTTGCATTGGCACCTTTCCGTCTTGACAGACGATAGTTTGGTACATTGTGCTTCAAAAAGGCTTAATAACTGTCATATGGCAATAACTACGATCCATGGCTTCCGAGACCGGTTAAGACCAGGGATGGAGTTATTGCCTCTCCATAGCACAAAGCCTGGGCTAAAATAAAGAAACCATGTGTTGCCCATGCAGCATGATCCCTCTCTCGGCCTGCCTAGTACAGTGTAATGGTAAAGTCAACATATCACAGACACATCTCTCCTAGTGTAATGGTAAAGTCAACATGTCATTGACACATCTCTCCTAGTGTAATGGTAAAGTCAACATGTCATTGACACATCTCTCCTAGTGTAATGGTAAAGTCAACATGTCACTGACACATCTCTCCTAGTGTCATGGTAAAGTCAACATATCACTGATACATCTCTCCTAGTGTAACGGTAAAGTCAACATATCACTGACACATCTCTCCTAGTGTAATGGTTAAGTCAACATATCACTGACACATCTCTCCTAGTGTAATGGTAAAGTCAACATATCACTGACACATCTCTCCTAGTGTAATGGTTAAGTCAACATATCACTGACACATCTCTGCTAGTGTCATGGTAAATTCTAGATATCCGTGACACATCTCTCCTAGTGTTATGGTAAATTCTAGATATCACTGAGACATCTCTCCTAGTGTTATGGTAAATTCTAGATATCACTGACACATCTCTCCTAGTGTTATGGTAAATTCTAGATATCACTGACACATCTCTCCTAGTGTCATGGTAAATTCTAGATATCACTGACACATCTCTCCTAGTGTCATGGTAAATTCTAGATATCACTGACACATCTCTCCTAGTGTTATGGTAAAGTCAACATACCACTGACACATCTCTCATAGTGTAATGGTAAAGTAACATATCACTGATACATCTCTCCTAGTGTAATGGTAAAGTCAACATATCACTGATATATCTTTCCTAGTGTAATGGTAAAGTCAACATACGATATATCTCTCCTAGTGTCATGGTAAAGTCAACATATCACTGACACATCTCTCCTAGTGTCATGGTAAAGTCAAGATATCACTGACACATCTCTCCTAGTGTCATGGTAAATTCTAGATATCACTGACACATCTCTCCTAGTGTAATGGTAAAGTCAACATATCACTGACACATCTCTCCTAGTGTCCCGGTAAATTCTAGATATCACTGACACATCTCTCCTAGTGTCATGGTAAAGTCAACATACCACTGACACATCTCTCCTAGTGTAATGGTAAAGTCAACATATCACTGACACATCTCTCCTAGTGTAATGGTAAAGTCAACATATCACTGATACATCTCTCCTAGTGTAATGGTAAAGTCAACATACCACTGACACATCTCTCCTAGTGTAATGGTAAAGTCAACATATCACTGATACATCTCTCCTAGTGTAATGGTAAAGTCAACATACCACTGACACATCTCTCCTAGTGTAATTATAAAGTCAACATATCACTGACACATCTCTCCTAGTGTAACGGTAAAGTCAACATATCGCTGACACATCTCTCCTAGTGTCATGGTAAAGTCAACATATCACTGACACATCTTTCCTAGTGTCATGGTAAATTCAACATATCAATGACACATCTCTCCTAGTGTCATGGTAAAGTCAACATATCACTGAGACATCTCTCCTAATGTAATGGTAAAGTCAACATATCACTGACACATCTTTCCTAGTGTAATGGTAAAGTCAACATATCACTGACACATCTCTCCTAGTGTCGCGGTTAAGTCAACATATCATTGCCACATATTTCCTAGTGTAATGATAAAGTCAACATATCACTGACACATTTCTCCTAGTGTAATGGTAAAGTCAACATATCACTGACACATCTCTCCTAGTGTAATGGTAAAGTCAACATATCACTGAGACATCTCTCCTAATGTAATGGTAAAGTCAACATATCACTGACACATCTTTCCTAGTGTAATGGTAAAGTCAACATATCACTGACACATCTCTCCTAGTGTAATGGTAAAGTCAACATATCACTGACACATCTCTCCTAGTGTCGCAGTTAAGTCAACATATCATTGCCACATATTTCCTAGTGTAATGATAAAGTCAACATATCACTGACACATCTCTCCTAGTGGAATGGTAAAGTTGAACATATCACTGATACATCTTTCCTAGTGTAATGGTAAATTCAACATATCATTGACACATCTCCCCTGGTGTACTGATGAAATCAATATATCACTGACACATCTCTCCTAGTGTAATGTTAAAGTCAACATATCAATGATACATCTCTCCTAGTGTAATGGTAAAGTCAACATATCACTTATACATCTTTCATAGTGTAATGGTAAAGTCAACATATCATTGCCACATCTCTCCTAGTGAAATGGTAAAGTCAACATATCATTGCCACATATTTCCTAATGTAATGATAAAGTCAACATATCACTGATACATCTCTCCTAGTGTCATGGTGTCATCATCTTACTCTTATCTAAATAATGGTTCGGGTTCATACAGGCAACAGTACACTGTTCGCTAGGATATAGAACATTTATTGTATAAAGTGTACAGTTGGCGCAGTGGGTAAACAGACCCGCGCTCTCTTATATTACATATCACAGATAGTTAAACATCAGACATATAGTTGTCATACAACAATCTAGCACACTATCTAGCCTAAGTATATCTATGAATATCTATGAGTCCCTCTCAGGCAGGCCTTGTTGTCTCTCTCAAGTCCGTTTGTCCTCTGCTTGGTCTCCGCGTGTCCTAACTCGACACGGGCGGTAACTCTGTCCGAGTTCCCTCGTGGACCCCGCATTAGGCGGGCCACATCAGTGTCCACGGAATCATGGACTTTGTGACCAGCTCTTTCGAGAAGGTTCTAGATTACTCGGGTCCTGCGCGACTCACTGGTTTCCCTTGGGCTGGAGTTGCAGCCCTCTATTATATGTGAAAGTGAGGCGGTGACAGGATCCCCCCTCCCCCCTGACATGATTTGTTGTGGAATTAGATCCGTTCTAATTCTGTCACCGAATCACATAAAGTTGGTGTTTGTAGTTTGGTGGATAGTAACCGGTAACCTACCTACTAGCACTAAAAACTCAGTGTATTCTACCATACAACACTTGTCTGATTTGGTGCAGAGATCCCTGTCTCTCGTGTGCTTAAATATGCTTATCAGACCGAAGTTACGTGGCGTTTTAGTAGTTGTATTTACAACTCGCCCTTCTCATAGTACCCGAAATGGTACCCAGACAAATAACCCCTATATAATAGAGGGTTAACAAGACCGAAGTCTTGGCTAAATAAGTACAACCTTCAAATCTTGATCTGTGTGTGTATTTCTATACACTTTTACTCCCGTATGTTATATAATGCTAAATATGTAGTTACCTTGTTCTTTTATCCCCCTCAGACTACATGTGTCCCTGTTGGCTTGTTAGTGTGTTAACTAATAAGTTGATGTATCTAATAAAGTGACTGTATTTTAAATTGATAGTGTTGAGTTTTGAGGTTTGTGTAACGTGTGTGCTGAATGTGTGGTGTAATTCTAAGCGTCACGAGTTGGGATAACCTCAATCATGTAATACTGCACTGTGTGCAATACTTGACTAGGCATTCCAAGTAGTGGTGCTTAGATGTATCCTAACTGCTAAACTAAGTATATTACAATAACTACTAAATTAACTCCCTACTAAACTAAGTTCTACACATGTATTGACAAATTAGACAAGTCATGCACTTTTACATGGAAGACGCAGACAAATTACAATGAATACGTTTTGCGTACAATTTGTCCGCCAAGTGTATCGTTCTCCATCATTTAATCCTTTCACGCAGTCATTCACTCATCTGTTATTCAAAATAGTAATTGGCTAAAATATATATTTAAAGTTGAGGTAAGCGTTATTGCCCTTAGAAAAAATGGGCTAGGCAATATTTGCCCTTTAAGAAAATACGTACTTTTTGTACAATGAATGAAAAATAGTTATAATTAACTAGAGACACTTGTATAGGACGGTTATTTAGCTTATGAATGGTACCGTCTGGAATATTAAAGTAGAATATGTACAAGTTACAGGTTAACACAATTTATATACATCATTAATGGAAATATAATACATGTTTAATAGTAAACTAATTAATTACATAATTCCAACGATGATGTGCGCGTTGACGTCCCTTCGTTCGTGTGTTATGCCATGAATGTTAAAGTTAGTATGGCTGTCTCTTGAGTGTTGTCGTCGATGTTGTTCTGTTTCGGCTGTTTGCAAAGATTTGTAGCAACAGCAAGTATGGATTGCTCTCACTGTCCCGTATGAAATATTACAGTGTTCAGAGATAGTTCACTGGTTGATATTATTGGTTGAAATAAACACAGTTACTGTTTCTTGCTGGCATCGTTCTAGAGCTTAGGCATTTGATGGTATAGTTCTTACAATATAGCTCTTCACGTATGTTTATTGGGTGTCGTAATTCACCTAATCACTGAGAGTACTCTAGCAGGTGTAGAGTCACACTGTTATATGTAACGGACTAAAAGTATCACAGTTTATAGTGTGGCTACTGGCCAATGTGATTAGAGTCATTCTACTGGCGCATTGTCTGCCGTGATAAAAGGTCAGCCACTATGTTATCGGTGCCCTTAATATGGCGAATTTCAAAGTCAAAGTCCTGAAGTAGAAGACACCATCTTTGTAACCTGTTGTTTTTGGGCGACCCATGGTTAAGGACTAATAATGGCGAACTGTCTGTGAGGACCACAAAGTGGCTTCCTAAGAGGAACTTAGATAATCTCAATATACAGAACAAAAGGCTCAAACACTCCAATTCAACTGTGGCATAACGAGTCTCAGCCTTCTTCAGTTTGCGGCTTACGTAGAGGATCGGGTGTCGAACGCCATCAACTTCCTGCATTAAACATCCTCCTATTGCGATAGCGCTCGCATCTGTGGTCAAAATAAAGGGTAAATTTATGTTGGGTAATCGTAAGACTGGTGGATTAGAAAAAATATGTTTCAACCTACTCATTGCATCATCTAAGCTGGTACTTTTACAAATTTTTGATGGATGATCTTTAGTTAACATATCAGAAAAGACTGAGGTGAGTTCTGCCCAATGTGGAATGAATTTAGAATAATAGTTAATCAGACCTAGTAAACTTCTAACCTGCTTCTTTGTGGTAGGTACTTCTAGATTAAGGATCTTGGAAACAATTTTATCATCAGTCAACAATTTTCCTTCAGAAATTCTATGACCAAGGAAGTCTATTTGTGTATAGCCTATTTCAACCTTGGAAGGTTTGATAGTAAGTCCAAAAAGAGAGATTTTGTGGAAGACTTGTTTTAGGGTGAGTAAGTGAGAAGTCATATCAGAAGAATGGACACATATATCATCAATATAAGCAACTACATCATTAATTCCGTGTAATAACAATCTTGTTAGTCTCACAAATGTGGTCGGTGCGTTCTTCAGGCCAAAAGGAAGATATAGCCATTCGTATAACCCGAGAGGTGTTGCGAATGCTGTTATATGTCTACAAGAAGGGTGTAGAGGAACTTGCCAATATCCTTTCGCTAAATCTGTCTTAGAAAATAAGGATGATTGAGCCATATCTAAAATAAGATCTTCACAACTGTTCATAGGCTCTGCATCCGTTGTTGTTCTGGTATTCAATATTCTATAGTCGATGCATAAGCGGATTGTCTGGTCTTTCTTTTTAACCAAGACAATCGGTGAAGAATATTGAGACATAGATTTTTGAATAATGCCATTCTTCTCTAAATCTAAAATTTCTTTATCTAAATTAGATCTGTAATGGAGAGGAATAGAATATGGTCTACATTTGACCGGTCTCAGATCTGTCAGCACAATTGAATGTGTTATTTTATCAGTGCGTCCAGGTTTGTTAGAAAAGATCGTCTTATAGTCGTCCAGGAGCGTCAAAATGTCTTGTCGCTGTTGTTGTGTCAAAGTGTCACAGATGTGTCGTCCGTGTGTTTTCTGTGCCCATTCTGACAGTTTCTCTTCTTTATAACCTAACTTTATTCCTTGCTCAATGCATTGATCTAAACTAGACATTTTGTGTTTTACTTGTTTGTTAAGTTTATAGAATTAAATCCCTTAGAAAAATATGTTGTGTGGTCGAAAATTTGGTTAACTCCCCTAATTATTAATGTGTAAATCAAAATGCAAGGTTATGTTGGTGACAAGGTCATGAATATGCAAAGAAATCAATATGATACAAAATAATACATTGATGAAACATGAGAAGTACAGCTTAGAAGTACAATGAGTATGAGGTGAAACTTAGCTCTGAATTTTGAAGCTCCTCGATGTTATCTTGCACTCTCGTCACTGTTGGAAAGGTTTCATCGGTTGGACGCAGCACTTGTTGCGGAACAATCTGCTCGTGGAGCGAGAAAACATTAGTGACTGTCACCAAAAAAAAATGTCAAAATAGTAACATGTCAAAAAAAATTGTTTACAGAATCAAAATAAAGAGGCACTGTGGGGCAATGGTGAGACATTGCCGAGGGACTCAGATTACTTCTATTTTATCGCTAGATAGCTACTAGTTTTATGTAAACTTGTAACGTTAACAATTTCTTTGATTTAAACAAATCAATGTGTTACCAAAAATCAATGTTTTACCAAAAATCAATGTGATATGATTAAATAATTAATTTTACATGGCATTTAACAGGTTTTTAAGAATACATTCTATGCCACAACCGGAAAACTAGCCCCCAAAAAGCCTGTCATCATCTTACTCTTATCTAAATAATGGTTCGGGTTCATACAGGCAACAGTACACTGTTCGCTAGGATATAGAACATTTATTGTATAAAGTGTACAGTTGGCGCAGTGGGTAAACAGACCCGCGCTCTCTTATATTACATATCACAGATAGTTAAACATCAGACATATAGTTGTCATACAACAATCTAGCACACTATCTAGCCTAAGTATATCTATGAATATCTATGAGTACCTCTCAGGCAGGCCTTGTTGTCTCTCTCAAGTCCGTTTGTCCTCTGCTGGTCTCCGCGTGTCCTAACTCGACACGGGCGGTAACTCTGTCCGAGTTCCTCGTGGACCCCGCATTAGGCGGGCCACATCAGTGTCCACGGAATCATGGACTTTGTGACCAGCTCTTTCGAGAAGGTTCTAGATTACTCGGGTCCTGCGCGACTCACTGGTTTCCCTTGGGCTGGAGTTGCAGCCCTCTATTATATGTGAAAGTGAGGCGGTGACACATGGTAAAGTCAACATATCACTGACACATCTCCTAGTGTAATGGTAAATTCAACATATCACTGACACATCTCTCCTAGTGTCATGGTAAAGTCAACATATCACTGACACATCTCTCCTAGTGTAATGATAAAGTCAACATATCACTGATACATCTCTCCTAGTGTCATGGTAAAGTCAACATATCACAATACATCTCTCCTAGTGTCATGGTAAAGTCAACATATCACTGATACATCTCTCCTGGTGTCATGGTAAAGTCAACATATCACTGATACATCTCTCCTAGTGTAATGGTAAAGTCAACATATCACTGATACATCTCTCCTAGTGTAATGGTAAAGTCAACATATCACTGATATATCTCTCATAGTGTCATGGTAAAGTCAACATATCACAATACATCTCTCCTAGTGTCATGGTAAAGTCAACATATCACTGATACATCTCTCCTAGTGTAATGGTAAAGTCAACATATCACTGATACATCTCTACTAGTGTAATGGTAAAGTCAACATATCACTGATGTATCTCTCATAGTGTCATGGTAAAGTCAACATATCACAATACATCTCTCCTAGTGTCATGGTAAAGTCAACATATCACTGACACATCTCTCATAGTGTCATGGTAAAGTCAACATATCACTGATATATCTCTCCTAGTGTCATGGTAAAGTCAACATATCACTGACACATCTCTCATAGTGTAATGGTAAAGTCATCATATCATGTATTGAACAGTTTCAGAACTTGACATAAACACAACCAACAGACTTCACACGGACACCACCAACAGACTTCACACGGACACCACCAACAGACTTCACACGGACACCACCAACAGACTTCCCCAGTT
>JACEFZ010026254.1:0-22500 GCA_014155875.1 Cepaea nemoralis
TTTCCCCCGGGACCTGCACTTAGTGATTTTAAAGCCAGCAGAGGATGGTTTAAAAAATTCAAAAGGCGCACTGGTGTGCATAGTGTTACTAGGCACGGCGAAGGTGTGAGGTCGGACAAGTCTGGGGGGCCGAAAAATTGTATTTAAACACTATATTTATTCTCTATAAAATGTGTTTTTGGTACGTATTTTGAAATTTATAGAACGAATTAATTGGATTTACATGGAAATAACTGCCTCGGTTTTCGTCGGGTTCGGATTTCGTCGATTGTTTTTGGACGGATTATCGACGAAAACCGAAGTTTTACTGTATTAACTACGCGATGACATAGCCAGTCGCCTCTAATGACGTATTATATTGTTGTCCTCTCTTGTGGACCGCGGAAAGACGAAGTGCATATTTTCATCACAATTCTTGGTTTAGTTCAGTTGGTTTAGTTCATTATTTCCTTGGATTTCCATAATACCATTGCTTTCAACTGTCAAACTGTCTGTCATCTACTGACTATAGTACCTAGTGGTGTAGGGCAAGGGAGAGGGGGGGGGGGGGGGGTTCTGTCCCCGACAGAAAAATAATCCGCTCCTTACCGAGGATTCGACCCGGGTCTCCTGAAGGAGAACCCGGTGTTCTAGCCACTCGACCAGCCGCTCCTCATTGATGTCGAAAGCTTCTCTCTGTTTCCATTCGTTCTTCTGTTATCTTCATTTTCACGTTGTTGAAGATGAAGACGGAGCCCTATGGGGATGTCCCTAGTGATGTGACGTCGGTTCTTGACTCAACTCAATTTTTAATTTTCTATACAAAACATGCCGGCTTCCTGGCCTAGAGGTTAGCGACTTTTCTCCGTAATCTCGTATACTCTCGTGACGAGAATCAGCAGTGGTTCGAATCGCTACGGTAACTTACGGGGTATGTGAGCCGGCCGCTCAGAAAGCAATGGCAAACTACTGAGCGTAATCTTGCAAAGAAGTCAACAATCAGCTGAAAGATGCTGATGTTGACAGCGATGTCCTGTAAAGGATATGCAAAAAAAAAAGAAGAAAAAAAATACAAAGCATGTGTATTTTCTGACTGTGTACTTTGACCTAGTTTTAATTTGTATTAAAAGTTAGTTGCATGTCCTTTACAGAACGTCACAATCAACCTCAGCATTTAATGACTGTGATGTTCTGGGAAATAGTGTGTTCAGTAATTTGCCATTGCTTTCTCATAATATTGTGAAAATGAAAGCAAAGCAGTCTGCTCCCAAATTGCCGGCGCTCATTGCCCTCAAGTCACAGACTTATATTTTGTTAAATTATGATTCATATAGTATCATTCCGATTATTGCAGTGTTAAAACTTCAGTATGGTCGTATGGATAGGAACGCGCTTTCTTAAACATCCAGTGTGTTTATGCCGAGATAAGGGGTTCAACCCTTACACTGGACAATTCGACTAAAATGTTCACTTCTCTTCCTTGACTTGGGGACGTAAATTACAATGTACTGAAGTCGGAGTGAGTTCGCCTGATGGTAAAAGACACTGATAATAGGGAAAGCTAATCCAGACGCAAAATTCAGATAGAATGAAATGTGTATGGACTCCGTTTGAATTCAAAGTGAGTGAGCGCTTTAAAAAAAAGTTTGTGGGATGGGCATAGTTAATTTCTATATTGTCAATTTATCACATAGTCAATTTGTGTGACCTTAGGAGGCCAGTAAAAACAAAAGAACTTTGTTAAAGGCCAGTAAGAAATTAATACTTTTAACATTTTTTATTTTGAATATTTGTTTCATCATTTCTTATTTGTTCTATTCAAGAATATTTAAAAATAAATAAAGAAAAAAAAATTAAACAGTTATACTTATTCTCTGGTAACTAATAAAATATCAATAAATTAGCCGCGAGGGTCCAGGGGCCGAACGCTTACTCTGTGCGCTTAGAGAAATGTATTTGCATGTATGATAACTACTTATATGAATTCAATGAGACGCTCCCCGCCCGAGGCTGGGCGAAGCCGGGCCGGGTCAGCTAGCTGACATTAATAATAAGATATTTTTTTTAAAGGTTGTATGTAGATGTTTATTGTGTCTTTGTTGTTTCCGGATTCTCTTCATCGTCTGTGTCAGTGGTGATGAATAGTTTTCGTAAAGATATGTTGTCGTCTCCATTGTGGTCTGTCTTTGTCCGTTTGTTTTTCATATGGGGATGCCTTGTTTGTTTAATTTCTTTGGTGTAGCTTTGGGGGACTCTTCCTCACAATCACTGTTTTCCTTCTCCTATTGGGCTTATTATGTGTGACTTCCTTGAAACCCTCTGTCGTATCTGCCTTTTTTGTCGTTTGTAAAGGATCCTTCCTCCTCCTTTTGGTCTTTCTCCTTGGTCGAGGTCGTTGGTGGGTCTGGGTTTGGGGTCGTAGCTTGCTTCGATTTTTTTTTTTGGGGGGGGGGGGGTGGTGGTGGTTACCCCAGACAAACTAGTTCCCCCGCCTCCCCCTTTTTTGTGTGGACAATTAGTCTCACTGTGAGCTATTGCCCACAGTGGTCCATCAGGCCCACATCTAAGGTGAAGATATGTGATGAGTTTTTATTTGATCATCCCGGCCCCCGACCAGACCAGGCGCACTTCTGAGGAGGGGGGGGGGGGAACAGCAAATGCGTCTGATTCTAGCCAAAGGACCGAGAAGGATCATCCTGGCCTCCGGTCAGACCAGGTATACTACTGAGAAGCCAGCAAATACACTTGATTTTAGCCAAAAGGCCGAGAATCTTATTTTTCCTTTATTCCATACAAAGCAATGTATATTTACAAAGTGTAATGCGTGGTTCTTGTTTTTTGTGTGTATATTACAGAGCGTTGCCGTTTGGTAGTGTTAAATGTCACATACGTTAAGAAAACAAATACATACATATACAGTTATGATAATATGACATTTATGACATTGTGCATGTAAACACACATTCCTCGCTTCATTCCCATCTCCACAAGCGGAAAGTATGTTAAACCTGTCCATCTCTCTCTCTCTCTCTCTCTCTCTCTCTCTCTCTCTCTCTCTCTCTCTCTCTCTCTCTCTCTCTATATATATATATATATATATATATATATATATATATATATATATATATATATATATATATCCCCCACACACACGCGCGCACACACACACGCACACATTATGTCTTGATCTATCTCGCGCTTTCTGGAGATAGCAGTACATTGAATGCCGTGAGCTTGGGCAATAACCTTACATTATCATTCCAATACAAATGTGGGTTCCCTATAATTACTAGGTCACATAGTTTCAGAGGTGAAGGATCACATGTTTGATGTTGCCGGCCTGGTATCAAATTACATGGTGATGCTCCATGACACTTTTTGTTTGGGGACAAGAAGCGGAGATTTATAACTAGCAATTAGAGTCCATGACCTGTCCAGATGGAGATAGTTATGCCAAAGTGGTGATAGTGTCTGAGCATCAAATACAATAGGAAGGACTTAAACCTGACCACAACTTCCACCCCCTCCCACAGTATATTCCATTTTCACATACAAATATAATAATGAGAAGAATAATACAATGGTAGTAGTAATAATAATGACATTTTTTTCTAATTGCAAGAGAAAACGAAATCAAGGAGAGTTTACAGATTTCAGTCAGGGAAAATAGTAGATAGTTTGTATTTGAACATTAGTAAAAATAAGTTTCTGTTGTATGTAAGGGAGTTGAACCTTGCCTTGATTCTGCAATTCCAAACTAATTTTCTGTATTCTGCTAGTGTTTGAAGTAGTTGTGTGTGCGTGCGTGCGTGTGTGTGTGTGTGTGTGTGTGTGTGTGTGTGTGTGTGTGTGTGTGTGTGTGTGTGTGTTTGGGTGTTTTAGGAAGAGTGTTCAGAAAGATTGACTTGTAAATGTCTGTTTGTTTCCCTGTGTGTGTTTGTATTAGATGCTGTAGAGTTTCCACTGCACCTGTGACTGTTTGACATTTGAAGAAAATGTGTTCCTCTGTCTCTTGTGTGTTGTTCCTGCATAGTTGGCATTTTCCTATTTGTACTGGATTTGAAAGGTACTTTGGGTATTATGGGAGTCATATTAAAAATCAATCATTAAGTGACTTCTTTCGCCTTAGATGTGATGTATTTGTTGTGCAAGTTGGAAAAGGTTGATGTGTAGTCTGACATGAAATATGTTTGTCCTCTTTTGATTCTCAGTTTAAGTGATGGTGCTTGTTTACTAACTAATTGTTTGTATATTTCTCGTGTTGTTTCATGTATTAAATGTTCATGTCCTTGTATTGCCTGTATAGAAGTGTGATAGAAAGATTATAGTATGCCCTGATAATGTGCTGCTGCATTGTTTACTTTTGTGAGATGTTTTATTTTGTGTGCTATATAATGTAATACTAATCTATGTTGTTCTGGATGTCTGATAATATAGCCTATGTGGCTGATTCTAAGTGCTTGTATTTTGTTTGTATGTCCTGAAGTGCTATTCCTCCTTGTTTCTTGTCCTTGTCTGAGAGTTTTATTGCTGTATGCTGTGTATTGTGTTACTAAATATGAAATGTCTTATCTGTTTATTTATGTCTGTGATTGTCCGTTTTGGACGGGTTTAACACTGTCACTAAGTATATTATTTTTGGTATGATGTATGTGTTAACTATTATGCTTCTACCAAATATTGTTGCTGTTTTGTATTTATACCTGTGTAGCATGTCTGTGATCTGTTGTGCTAGATTGTAGCCATAGTTTCTTTGTGTGTTGTTCGGGAGTCACATGGAAATGTGATTCCATACAGTTTCATATTTTGTGTATGTGTTAGGTCTGGAGGGAAATCAGACTTTTGTTTACACTTACCCAGGCCCATAATTTGTGATTTTTGTATATTAATATTGGCTCCACTGCCTTTCCTAAAGTGGGAGAAAGTGTGCAGTATGTTTTTGATGGACGTGTTGCTTGTAGGGAAGAATGCAGTAGCGTCTGCATAAGCAATGGCCTTTTGCTCTCCTATTCCCTGTATGCAAGTGCCTTTAATGCTGGTATCTTGTCTGATATTTTCTAATAATGGCTCTAGTGTCAGTATATACAGAAGTGGTGATAGCCGGCACCATTGCCTTATAGATCTTCTCAGTCTGAAGCTAGCAGTCTGTGAATGGTTCACTAAGACTTTGCTTTCAGGGTTGTTATACAAAATCTGTATCCACTTTCTGTAGTACTGTCCTATATTGCAGTGTTCTAGGGTTTTGTGCAAATAGGAGTGTGCGATTCTGTCAAAGGCCTTCTCTTGGTCCAAAGACAAGAGGGAGGATTGACGAGTCTTTCTGGTGTGTGTATGTTATAATGCCTCTAATAAGGTGTGTGTGTGTGATTTTGTATATTCCTGTGCGGTACACTACTTTGCTGGTTTGGGTGTACTAGCTTTGGTAGGAATTGTATGATTTTGTGTGCTAGTGATTTGGCCAGAATTTTGTAATCTGTGTTAAGAAGTGAAATTGGTCTGTAATTTTTCAGTTGTGTCTTGTCTGTCTTTGCTTTGTGTATAAGTTTTATATAAGACATGTTGCAATTATCAGGGAGTTCTTGTTTGTCAAAGGCTATTTGATAGACTTTTAGAAGAAGGTTACCTATGATATGAAAGAATTGTTGATATAATTCTACTGTTAATCCATCTGGTCCTGGTGTCTTGACTTTGTTCATTTTACTAAGTGCATGTGTTATGTTTTCTAGTGTCAATTGTGTGTCCAATATCTCTTTGTCTGTGTCTGATATCTTATTTGTATATTGTAAGAAACTATCTTGTACTCGGCAGTAAATAAGTGTCTATAGTATTGCTGGAATGCTTCTGTTATGCGTGTTGTTTCTGTTTGTGTGATTCCTTGCATGTCTATTATTGTGTTTATCTGTTTGCTACGCTGTATGTTTTGTTCTATTGCCATTTATTGTTTGCTGGGTGTCTCTTGTGTGATGGTGTTGAGTTTTGTTCTAATTAGCGCACCCAGGTATCTGTGCTGTTGGTGTTGTTCCAGTTACATTTCTAATGCATGCAAATATGTTGAATTTCTGTCGGTTTGCTTTGTTAAATGTATTGCTGTTTGTATGATCTGTTCTCGTTGTAGTCTACGCTTGTGTATGATGGATGCTAGTTGTTGGTTCCTGCTCCGTATTGTGTTTTTCAGTAAGTCCCAGTATTGTCTAATGTTATCAGTTGGTATAATATCAGTGCATGTATGTATCAGGTCTGTCATATATTGTATATATTCTGTGTTTTGGAGTAATGTGTTGTTAAATTTCCAGTGTGGTGATCGTTTGATTGGCTGTGTGGTTGTGTTATTTATAGTGATGTGTGCTAGTATTGCTTTGTGGTCTGTATACTGGAGAGTTTCTTGTAGGTGTTTAGTCTGTGTTATGTGGTGTGTTGTGGGTACGTATATTCTATCTAACCTAGATGATCTGTTATGTGCATGGTTTCTGTGCGTTGTATCTGGACTGATGGGATGTTTATGCCTGAATGCGTCTACTAGGCCATGTGTGTCGATTATGTATTGCAGTGTATCGAGTTGATTCATGTCGTCTCGGCCAGCTCTTCTTAACTGCGTTTTAACTTCCCCGCCTATTATGTCAGCAGAAGCTAAACAACAATTAAAATTACCTACTAAAACAACATTCCTCCCTCTGTATGTCTGTGCTAATAGGTTTTCTAAGTGTTCGAAGAACTTGTGGTTGATAAACGTAATTTGCTGGGGCATGTATGTTGATTAAAGCGTATGTGTGTGTGTTGTTTCTAACCTGTATGATGGTAATGTCTCTTTGGTCATCCTTGTGTGTGTCAGTAATTTCCCATTTTTCTGAAGTCTGCAGTATGGCGGTTCCAGAACCTATACGATGTGTCGACAGGCTGAAGCATGAGTGTCTGAGCCCTAATTGTGTAGTGATTTGCTTTGTATGTGTGTATTCGCATATGTTTGTTTCTTGTAGGAGAATGAAGTCGGGTTTGTATTTGTGTATGAGTGTGACGATGTGTTTTTGTTTTGTGCGTAAACCTGAAATGTTCAGACTAATAATAATAATAATATCATTAGTCATCAAAAATTAATCAAAACAAGCAAATGATATTGTTGACTAACAATAATAAGAAAACAGAGACAAACGAGGTTGTCTAGTTGAGATAGTTATTTTTTTTTACCTTGTTGTCCTGATGTAGACTGATCTTATTGTAGATGTTAAACTAATAGACCATCTTCTTCGGTGTCAGTATCAGTATAAGTAGTGTTCATAGATATCAATTCTGATTCAGTTTTATTATCCAATGTGTCTTTGTTGGTGGTTTCGTCAGTATATTTGGTTTGTCTGTCTTTCTTTTTTTTTGCGTTGATTTGGTTGGTGAGTTTTCCTCTTCTTCTTCTTCCTTAGTACTGCTTGTTGAGTTTGGACTTAATCCTCGTTGTTGTGTTTTTCTGGTTTTTGAGTGAAAAACAGTTGTAAAGGGTTCTTTTGTTTGCGTTTCCAGAATGTAGTTTTCTTTCTTTTGATGGGTTTGGCGGTTACCCAAGACTAGCTGGTTCCCCGTCTCCCCCTTTTATTTGGCGTGGACCCTTAGTCTCACTGTGAGCTATTACCCACAGTGGTCCACCGGGCCCACATTTAAGGTGAAGGTATGTGAGGTGGTTTGATCACCCCGGCTCCCGACCAGACCAGGCGCACCACTGTGCGGTCAGCAGCAAATGCACCTGATCCTAGCCAAAGGACCGAGAAGGATCATCCCGGCCTCCGACCAGACCAAGCGCACTACTGGAGGGGGAATGTAGTTTTCTTGGTTGTCTGTGATAATTAATAAAATCCGAAGGTGGCATTGAAAGTACGCTTTTAGAAATTAAAATTAAATGTGGAACGTTAAAAGTTGATTATAAAATGTACGTAAATAAAGTTTAGACAAATTTTCTTTAAGAAAACTATTCTTAAGCTTTTATGTATGACTGTATGGTTAAGTACTTCATTTCTTACAGAACAATGAAGAGATTTATTGTCAACTGATGATATTATAACTAGGTATACATATTCCTTTTTTAAATTCTAGTAGTCTCCTTGTCACAATATTAGATGTTTATGTCCCCTTCCATTGCTTATCTAGGTATTTTTCTTTTAGACATCTAGTAATTCTGCATAATGCTTGAACATAACTATTAATACGTGTAGTGATCAATCAAGGTATTAGTATCATGTGACTATGATATTTTAAATATTCTCTAAGCAAACGTAATTGCACCAGCATTTGGCAGAGAGAGAGAGAGAGAGAGAGAGAGAGAGAGAGAGAGAGAGGAGAGAGAGAGAGAGAGAGAGAGAGAGAGAGCGAGAGAGAGAGAGAGAGAAGTGCATGCAGGCCTTGACTGTGCCAGACCAGGTTTTGTTCTGCTCACTTCGTCTATTAATCGTCATCTCTCTCATTCCTACCACCTAGGCCATAGCCATCAGTCACACCACTCACCTTCTTGTTGTTACTTTGGCGTTGAAATCCCCGAGGATGACAGTCATTTCAAATTTTTACACTGGTCCTCGACCATGTCTAATTCGTTATATCATTCCAGAAGCCCTGGGCATGAGAACGTGAGCCTAAGAAATTCATTGGCATTGAGAATCTTTTGCATTTACTGAACCCTTGCCTTCTAAACATCCACATTGTTCTTCTCCTATTTATACAGTGGTACCTCGGGTTATGAACTTAATTCGTTCCAGAACTCGGTTCGTATCCCGAAACGTTCGTAACCCGAAACATTGAAATCAATTAAATAGAGACAATCAGTTTCAAGATGAAAGAACCGTTCTTTTTTATTAACATCCGATCGTTTACCTGACAAAGCCCAAAGAATACGTGTACTTCAGGTATTAAATAAAGAGACAGAAAACAAACCAAATAAATTAAATGAAAGTTTTATAAAAGATTTAGTCTATCTTTCTTCCCAAGAAAACGCTCATAGGAAATTTGTCACTTTCTTTACTATTCTGAATCATTAGTTTCAGGATATTCTTGTCGCTGTTTCTTGGCAGCCGATTGGGCATCTTTTTACACCAAGAAACTCATTCATTGGCACCTTTCCGTCTTGACAGACGATAGTTTTGTACATTGTGCTTCAAAAGGGCTTAATAACTGTCATATGGCAATAACTACGATCCATGGCGGTGGCGAGTGTGGCTGGTAAGGCCAATTCTTGCTGCAAATGTTTGCCCACAGTAGGTGCATGTGAAAACATGGTCATTTCCACCATTTTGCACCATCTTACGTCTCTCACGCTCTGTATGTGGTTTATCTGCAATCATTTTCTTCTTTGTCTTTATTCCATTTCTGATAGTTGCCCTCCATGCAACACGTTCAGCGGCGACGTGCTCCCATTGTGCATTATCAATGCCTGTATCAATCATGTCCCGCTTACACACATCTTTGTATCGTAGTAGAGGCCGACCCTGAGATCTCCTACCCGTCTGTAATTCACCAAAATAGATGTCCTTTGGTATTCTACCATCATTCATCCTCCTAACGTGTCCTATCCATCTAAGTCTACGAAGACTGAGCATGGAATACACCGTCACACAACCTGATCTTTCCAATACTTCAGTATTTGTGATTTTGTCTTGCCACTTAATACCAAGTATTCTTCGCAGACACCGCATATGAAAGCTGTTTAAACGTTTCTCTTGGCGTGAGTAAGTTGTCCATGTTTCACTGCCATAAAGAAGAGTACTAAGGACACAGGCTTGGTAGACGAGGACTTTTGTTTTGGCAGTAAGCTTCCTGTTCTCCCAGACTCTTTTTGCTAACATGTTCATTGTTGTTGCTGCCTTGCCAATCCTGATGTTGATTTCCTGATCGAGGGATAATTTGCTATTTACCTCTGATCCTAGATATGTAAAATGGTCTACTATCTCCAGTTCGGCGTCGTCAATAAAGATTGATGGTACACCATGTGCACCTTGTGACATAATCTGTGTCTTCTTTTTGTTAATTGTTAAACCAAATTCAGAACAAGCATTGGAGAATGCAGATAGTAGATGTTGTAATTCTTCCTCAGAGTGGGTCGTAATCGCAGCATCATCCGCAAAAAGCAACTCTCTGATTAGTACCCTGCTAATTTTGGTCTTGGCCTATCAATCTCTGAGCATTATAGAGGCCACCATCTGAGCGTGAGTGAATGTATATACCGTCATCCTGATCACGAAAGGCATATTTCAGTAGAAGTGAAAAGTATATCCCAAAGAGGGTGGGGGTTAGTACACAACCTTGCTTAACTCCACTCTTGATTTCAAACTCTTCTGAAGTTGAGCCATCAAACTTGATTATACCCTTCATGCCTGTGTGGAACGATTCTACAATGGACAGAAGAGTTGGTGGACAGCCAATCTTCTTTAGTGCTTTGAACAGACCCTCACGACTGACCAAATCGAATGCCTTTGTGAGGTCAATGAAGGCAATAAACAGTGGCTGATTTTGTTCCCGGCATTTTTCTTGCATCTGTCGCAATGAGAATATCATATCAATGGTAGACAGGTTCTGACGGAAGCCGCACTGTGATTCGGGGTAGACTTGATCTCCCAGAACATGAAGTCTGCGCAGGACAATTCTGCCAAATACTTTCCCAACAATACACAGAAGTGAGATACCCCTATAGTTGTTGCAGTCGCTCCGATCTCCCTTGTTCTTGTACAGCGTTATGATGTTTGAATCTTTGAAATCCTGTGGGACTTGTCCTTCTCGCCAGCATAGCTCTATTAGCTGGTGGATCTGTAGAGCGAGGGTGTCTTGCCCACTCCTGATAACCTCTATTGGAATCCCATCCTTACCGGGAGCCTTGCCAGATGCAAGCTCATTTATAGCACACTTAACTTCTGTTATAGTGGGAAGTGTGTCCACGTGGTCAAGAGTTGGCAGGGCCTCTATGGCGTTGAGGGCATCATCCGTCAGCTTTGTCTCACTTGAGTAAAGCTCTAAATAGTGCTCGACCCATCTATCCATCTGCTGTTTCTTATCAGTGATGATTTCTCCAGTCAAGGTTTTCACCGGTGCACTTCTTTTGATCATTGGACCACAGGCTTTCTTTATCCCTTCATACATGCTTCTGATGTTTCCCTTATCACTTGCGATTTGAATGGACTCACATAACTTGATCCAATAGTCATTCGCACACTGCCTTGCAGCCTTTTGTACATCCTTCCTCGCTTGCTTCAGCTCACTCAGAGTGTTACGCGTTGGTCTTTCCTTGTTTCTTAAGAGAGCTATCTTCTTCTTATCAATCAAGGGCTGCAGTATCTGGCTGTTTGCCGCAAACCAGTCCTGCCTCTTATGATCCACAGTGCCGTAAACCCCTACCGCTGTTTTATAAATAGTTTCCTTAAGTTTACTCCATTTATCATTTACTATACAATTTTCTGATGTGTCATTAAAAGCGTCCTCAAGTTGCTGTTGAAATTCAAAGCACTTTCCAGGATCGTGAGTGTTAATAATATTAATCCTGGGGCTAGACTTGTGTTTAGCTGTGTAGATTCTCTTTGGTCTCAGTATACACGTGTTGTTTTTCCCTTCGCTAGGCTACAACACCTTACTTTTGCACACCAGCCCTTCATCCCCACGTCCGTTAAATCTCTACCGCTATGCCTCCCACTCATCCACCTCAGTTATTTCAACAATTGAGATCATATGTCATTTTCTGCTTTAGTCTCTTACCAACAGATATCAAAATCACAGCCACTGACTTGGCTCTTAACATCTACAAAAAGACCCGCACCACATGCCATTTTAATTTCCTCAAGAACTGCCTACGGCTTCATATCACCCCACGTGGCTTCATCTCTAGATTTCACCCATCGGCAGGCACTCTCTATGACAGTTGTAGCAGACGTCTATCTAAAGTTGAGTTTAAATGTGCTACTCTTCGCATGCGATGCATTGCCGACAACCACGCGCGACAACTGTCTGACCTCAGCTCGAGTATAACTATCCTCGATCAGCGTCTTAGACAACTTACCTCGAGTAATTATTTCTTGTATTGTGTTATACGGTGTATCATCAATAGCACTAACCACCATCTATACAAGTGTCTTTCCGCGGCCAAAAACGCCAAGCTAGCCAAACTCCGTGCCCCTACCTCCACTCCCTCCTCGCCTCCTCTCCCACCTCAACTTACCACTGGCTCCGATAACCTAGTTGTGTGCATACCTCCCGACCTTCCACTATCGGCATCTGAGAAATCGGTCCTCAGCAAAGGGCTCAGGTTCATACCGCTACGTCCCTGTGGTGATAGATACGCATTACTGCAGGACGTTCATCGGTTCCATCGCACTCTCAGGCTACAATATCACTTCAGCAATCAACCTCATAGCGATAACTCTTCGGATCTTACCGTCCATTTCTCTCACCTCTCCAAACGCAAGTCTACTTGGGTTCCCAATCCAGGGGCATCTAAGGCCCTTGATTTATACATCGACAAAACACTTTACGACATCCAAAAACTCAAATTTAAGCCACTACGATATTCCAACCTCACCGCGGATGAACAACGGGCACTTACACAGTTGAAACGTCGTGATGACATAGTTATCAAACCTGCCGATAAGGGAGGGGCGCTAGTGATACACAAAATTCCTATCGACTACTCTACGATGTGAACACTACAAGTCCCGTCTCCCGTCTGCCGATTCACCACGCGGAAGGACCTTGAATCGTCCTTTGCCTTTTGCGTGTCAGGCCACTCGCCACGCTTACATAAGCTTCTCCTGTTGAGTGGCGTTCGTGGCTATCATGTAGGCGGGATGCTGTCGGGACCAGAGTGCTAACCCTCTGGTCAACGCCTCCGTGTCTCATGAGAGAACCAGTTACCCATCTCCCTTTTCACCATCTCCCCTGCCCTTTACCTCGGGGCACCGTATCACCTCTTGGTCTCCTCGAGGTTGACTGCTCTTCCCGGTGGAGGGGTTACGTTCGAGTCTTTGACACACACCCTCCCCTCCTGCGTTGCGTCATCAACTTTCACTCACTGGTTGTGACGCAAGAGGTTTCTAAAAAATTAGTGTCTCTAATTTTTGTCAAAGACTGTAGATAACCTGGCTTTGGGCACTCTAATAGACTTCTACTGACTATTGTCACAATGTAGTAACACTTTACTTGGCTACTGGCAATCGCCACAAACTTGTCTGGTTGGCGTGAGCCCTCTTCTCACATGCAATATTATATTTATTAGAGGTATGTCTGAACCGGACCGTTGTCTTATAAGACCTGCCCTCACATAGTAAATTAACTTACTACCCATACAAAGTTGACTTTCTTAGGGTCAACACATGAATTGCTTCATGTCCCCTATATAATATTTAACAACCATTACACAAGGTGTGTGCGACAGGCTTTACCTATTTCGCTTCCGCGTGTAAAGTTCTATTTCATTGTTAAGTTAGTGTTTCGTTGTCTATTATGTCCATTGACCCGAAGTTATCTCCCTTTGATCAATAAAATATGTATGTACTTTATGTGTTTGTTTTTCTGGTTGTTTGCGTGTTTGGATGTAATTAATATTCTAATCTAACTTCTAACCTGTGTATCTAACTCTCATGTGTATGTATGTTAGTTTTTAAGTGCCATAATTCGGTTAAATGTGGCCACAAACAAGCGTATAACACTAATTCGTGACTACGTTCCCTTATTATGAACCTTAAAATACTTAATGTAAGATCTAAACTAAATTACACACAACACATTCACAACAGCACATTTTCATCAACGAAAACAAACATTTAACGGAGCCAACAATTAAAAGTCGCGATGAGCAGCAGAAAAACTCGCTGACCAATATCACTCTCTCCTGTATATTTCACATTCGCTCTCACTTTCACACTTCTGTTATACGTCTTTCACCCTTAATCCTGTCACACATCTTTCATCCTCCCAATTCTTTAAAAACCTTGGAGTGACACTGTACAAATTTGGCTCAGTTTGAGATAGTTGAGCTCAATGACTGTGCGACAATCGCTGCACGAGTCATATATTTACATTATATTTACATGCAAGAGAAAGGGTTGATGGTTTGTACCCTTGGTCTTATCAACCACTGTGTTCTACTAAACTAAAACTCTAAATACTGACATACTAATACTAATTCTATAAATATGTCTTTAATGTGCTAACTACTTTAATATATTTTGTAACATTAATGCTAAGATATGCTTTCATTAATCCTAATCTTTATCTATTCTAAGGGATGTAATCTAACTATTTAAATGAAATTGATGTGATATCAGTTATGTATCTTTCTGAAGTGGGTAATGTGAAAACAAATTATGTACCTTTATAAAAATGGGTAATGTGAAATATAACCCAATTATATCTAATGTTTTTAACTGCAAAACAAGATATATGACTGATGTTCTTAATCTAAATGATGTAAATGCTGTATGTTCAATTATCTATTCTTTTTATCCTATTACGATATAAAATGATGATAATAGTAAATGGTAATGTTTGCAAGATGGTATGGTTCATTAGGATGGAATGAACTGAACTGAAATGAAGCTAAGTGAAATGTAACAACCTAAATGGTACTATTCCTATCAAAACTTTAATCTAGTTTGTAATTAACTATTATTACGTCTAAATTACTATTCTAATTTAATTTTAAGCTAAGTAAGTGGGTCAATTACTGAACTATCTAAACTATTAAAAAAAATGAAAACTATTATATTTCCTAATCTAACTCTAATTTATTACTATCTTAAAATGTTATCTTACATATCACAATAAGTTTATATACATGGTATTCAGTTACCTCAGGTTAGTTGTTGCCTGAATGTTTGTACATTGGTTTTATAGGCATACTATATATACACAATTCGCCTGGGTATCTGAAATACATTGCACAGTCATACTTGAGTCCTATGGGTAGTGCACCTGTAGAGTTAGCTGGTGTCGTAGATCAATATTTTCGTGTCTGCAATTATGTACTGTTCTGACACTGTTTTTCTGTGCTTAACACAACCGACTACACCGGAATGGAGCTTAGTAGGTAATGAGCTGTCCCAGTTCACACGGTGTTAATTTGTCTTCGGAGCACAGTTTTTCTTTTGATGTCTACGGACATATGGTAGTTCACTGTTCTTGGTACATGACTAAGCACATAATGTCGCTGTATATGTAACATATTTCACCTAGAATATTCTTATGTACTTATTTCATAACTACTACTCTACATTTCTATGTGGAATCTCTGTATATACGGTCATTCCTATGCACACCACATTGTATGACCGTGATTGGGGAGTTGTCAGTCGGGACAATGCAGTGAACATTCGCAGAACTCGCTGGAGCTTCCTCACCGCATAGATGACGCTTAGGGCTTTTCACCTCTGATAAGGAATATCTGGACTCAGCATGTGTGATCTTCCGGCTCATGTCGCAAATCGGATGGAAGATGCCATCATAAAATTGGCCTAGCACTGCAGTGATGGAGATTCTGCTGGCATCTATCCTAAGATAATAAACGAGCCTAGGATTAGGCAAGCGGAGGATTGTTACATTGATAGAACAGTCGCTATTAAACCCACACACAAAGCCACAGAATTGCCTATCACAAGGTTTCTAAAGCCTATGCTAATTCTCTATCTATTTGGTTACACAAAATTCCTATCGACTACTCTACGATGTGAACACTACAAGTCCCGTCTCCCGTCTGCCGATTCTCCTCGCGTGGTTACACACCACGTGGAAGGACCTTGAATCGTCCTTTGCCTTTTGCGTGTCAGGCCACTCGCCACGCTTACATTAGCTTCTCCTGTTGAGTGGCGTTCGTGGCTATCATGTAGGCGGGATGCCGTGTCTCATGAGAGAACCAGTTACCCATCTCCCATTTCACCATCTCCCCTGCCCTTTACCTCGGGGCACCGTATCACCTCTTGGTCTCCTCGAGGTTGACTGCTCTTCCCGGTGGAGGGGTTACGTTCGAGTCTTTGACAACCGTCGTGCATAGACCAGCGGAACCTAAAGAGACTGTGAGGTCTAAGAAGTTGACGGCCGACGAAGAAATGGTGGAGGTATGTTTGATGCTGGGATGGAAGTCTGAGAAAAAGGCAATAAAGTTCTGGAGGTCAGGCAAGGGACATGTCCGAGACACCAAAGCAGTCATCAATGTACCTCCTGTAGAGCTCCGGGAGCCTACCGGATAGCCCATGAAGAGGCAGGCATAACTGGGACCCATCTTAGTACCCATGGCCACACCGCTGATCTGGTCGAAGTAGTCCCCATTGAACTCAAACGAGTTGAGGTTGAGGACTAACTCCGCAAGACGCAGTAATGGTCCAGTGGCTATTGAGGGATTAAGCCTTTTCTCCAAGAAAAATTCTAAGGCTTTAAGGCCGTCAGAGTGAGGAATGGATGTGTAGAGTTAAGTCACATCTAAAGTGAAGATGTGATACTGAGAAGGGTTAGTGAAACTGATGGAATCGAAGATGGAGATAGCGTGGTTGGTGTCTTTGATATACGAAGGGAGGCTGGCAACCAACGGCTGAAACATGCTGTCTAGTAACTCTGAAATCCGTTCTGTAGGGAAAGAGCAGGCCGAGACGATAGGTCTGCCTGGGTTACCTGGTTTGTGTGTCTTAGGCAGCATATTAAAGGCGGGTTTGCCCAAGCAGCTATCGTGCATGATCAGCGAGGTGGCGGAGCTGGGCAAAAGGCCTTTCTGGATAATGGCGTTAGTCACGCTTTTGACCTGGGTGTTGTTGCTGACTGTCCCATCTTGTATCCTGTCTGTAGAAGGTGGCATCCCCAAGTTGCGTGTTGCCTTCCTGTATATATAAGTCTTTCCTCCAAACCACTAGCGCCCCTCCCTTATCGGCAGGTTTGATAACTATGTCATCACGACGTTTCAACTGTGTAAGTGCCCGTTGTTCATCCGCGGTGAGGTTGGAGTATCGTAGTGGCTTAAATTTGAGTTTTTGGATGTTGTAAAGTGTTTTGTCGATGTATAAATCAAGGGCCTTAGATGCCCCTGGATTGGGAACCCAAGTAGACTTGCATTTGGAGAGGTGAGAGAAATGGACGGTAAGATCCGAAGAGTTATCGCTATGAGGTTGATTGCTGAAGTGATATTGTAGCCTGAGAGTGCGATGGAACCGATGAACGTCCTGCAGTAATGCGTATCTATCACCACAGGGACGTAGCGGTATGAACCTGAGCCCTTTGCTGAGGACCGATTTCTCAGATGCCGATAGTGGAAGGTCGGGAGGTATGCCCACAACTAGGTTATCGGAGCCAGTGGTAAGTTGAGGTTGGAGAGGAGGCGAGGAGGGAGTGGAGGTAGGGGCACGGAGTTTGGCTAGCTTGGCGTTTTTGGCCGCGGAAAGACACTTGTATAGATGGTGGTTAGTGCTATTGATGATACACCGTATAACACAATACAAGAAATAATTACTCGAGGTAAGTTGTCTAAGACGCTGATCGAGGATAGTTATACTCGAGCTGAGGTCAGACAGTTGTCGCGCGTGGTTGTCGGCAATGCATCGCATGCGAAGAGTAGCACATTTAAACTCAACTTTAGATAGACGTCTGCTACAACTGTCATAGAGAGTGCCTGCCGATGGGTGAAATCTAGAGATGAAGCCACGTGGGGTGATATGAAGCCGTAGGCAGTTCTTGAGGAAATTAAAATGGCATGTGGTGCGGGTCTTTTTGTAGATGTTAAGAGCCAAGTCAGTGGCTGTGATTTTGATATCTGTTGGTAAGAGACTAAAGCAGAAAATGACATGTAATCTCAATTGTTGAAATAACTGAGGTGGATGAGTGGGAGGCATAGCGGTAGAGATTTAACGGACGTTGGGATGAAGGGCTGGTGTGCAAAAGTAAGGTGTTGTAGCCTAGCGAAGGGAAAAACAACACGTGTATACTGAGACCAAAGAGAATCTACACAGCTAAACACAAGTCTAGCCCCAGGATTAATATTATTAACACTCACGATCCTGGAAAGTGCTTTGAATTTCAACAGCAACTTGAGGACGCTTTCAATGACACATCAGAAAATTGTATAGTAAATGATAAATTGAGTAAACTTAAGGAAACTATTTATAAAACAGCGGTAGGGGTTTACGGCACTGTGGATCATAAGAGGCAGGACTGGTTTGCGGCAAACAGCCAGATACTGCAGCCCTTGATTGATAAGAAGAAGATAGCTCTCTTAAGAAACAAGGAAAGACCAACGCGTAACACTCTGAGTGAGCTGAAGCAAGCGAGGAAGGATGTACAAAAGGCTGCAAGGCAGTGTGCGAATGACTATTGGATTAAGTTATGTGAGTCCATTCAAATCGCAAGTGATAAGGGAAACATCAGAAGCATGTATGAAGGGATAAAGAAAGCCTGTGGTCCAATGATCAAAAGAAGTGCACCGGTGAAAACCTTGACTGGAGAAATCATCACTGATAAGAAACAGCAGATGGATAGATGGGTCGAGCACTATTTAGAGCTTTACTCAAGTGAGACAAAGCTGACGGATGATGCCCTCAACGCCATAGAGGCCCTGCCAACTCTTGACCACCTGGACACACTTCCCATTATAACAGAAGTTAAGTGTGCTATAAATGAGCTTGCATCTGGCAAGGCTCCCGGTAAGGATGGGATTCCAATAGAGGTTATCAGGAGTGGGCAAGACACCCTCGCTCTACAGATCCACCAGCTAATAGAGCTATGCTGGCGAGAAGGACAAGTCCCACAGGATTTCAAAGATTCAAACATCATAACGCTGTACAAGAACAAGGGAGATCGGAGCGACTGCAACAACTATAGGGGTATCTCACTTCTGTGTATTGTTGGGAAAGTATTTGCCAGAATTGTCCTGCGCAGACTTCGTGTTCTGGGAGATCAAGTCTACCCCGAATCACAGTGCGGCTTCCGTCAGAACCTGTCTACCATTGATATGATATTCTCATTGCGACAGATGCAAGAAAAATGCCGGGAACAAAATCAGCCACTGTTTATTGCCTTCATCGACCTCACAAAGGCATTCGATTTGGTCAGTCGTGAGGGTCTGTTCAAAACACTAAAGAAGATTGGCTGTCCACCAACTCTTCTGTCCATTGTAGAATCGTTCCACACAGGCATGAAGGGTATAATCAAGTTTGATGGCTCAACTTCAGAAGAGTTTGAAATCAAGAGTGGAGTTAAGCAAGGTTGTGTACTAACCCCCACCCTCTTTGGGATATACTTTTCACTTCTACTGAAATATGCCTTTCATGATCACGATGACGGTATATACATTCACTCACGCTCAGATGGTGGCCTCTATAATGCTCAGAGATTGATAGCCAAAACCAAAATTAGCAGGGTACTAATCAGAGAGTTGCTTTTTGCGGATGATGCTGCGATTACGACCCACTCTGAGGAAGAATTACAACATCTACTATCTGCATTCTCCAATGCTTGTTCTGAATTTGGTTTAACTGGGTAAAGAAAAGAACAAAGGCATCCATACTTCAAGAGCCGAAATTTGAAGGGGGTTGGCTACAAATCAAAGAAGGACGATAAATCAAAGAATCTTGAAATATTTTGGTCACTTGAAACGTCACGAAAGTTTGGAGAGAACAATAATGGAGAGGTATATGCCTGGGAAGAGAGGAAGAGGAAGGCCAAAGAGAAGATGGGTGCAGGATGTGGTGTATGATCTCCAGATGGGTTTATCGGACGCGGGACCTCTTGCTTATGATCGAGAGGTGTTCCGGTAGGTTGTTATGGGAGTGAGGTTCTGCAAAGGACATGCTACTGAATGAATGAAAGAATGAATGAATGAATGAATTAATGAATGAATTAATGAATGAATGATGTTCTGGGAAATTGTACGTTCAGTAATTTGCCATTTTTTATAGCATATCCTTTACAGGACCTCGCTGTCAACACCAGCATCTTTCAGCTGTATGTTGATCTCTTGGCAAGATTACGCTCAGTAGTTTGCCATTGCTTTCTGAGCGGCCGGCTCACATACCCCGTAAGTTACCGATGCGATTCGAACCACTGCTGATTCTCACCGTCATCACGTTACCGACGAGAGTATACGAGATTACGGAGAAAAGTCATAACCTCTAAGCCACGAAGCCGGCCATTGCTTTCTCATAATATTGTGAAAATGAAAGCAAAGCAGTCTGCTCCCAAATTGCCGGCGCTAACTTCGAACTCTGCATGTTGGGATTGTGAAACTGCGTTCATTACCCTCAGGCCACATATTTATATTTTATTATGATTTATATATTATATTTCTGATTATTGTACAGAGTTAAAAAATCAGCATGGCCGAATAGATAGGCACGCGCCTTCTTAAACATCCAGTGTGTTGATGCCGAGATAAGGGGCTCAACCCTTACACCGAACAGTTGGACTAAAATGTTGACTTCTCGTCCTGGACTTGTGGAGGTAAATTACCATGTACTGAAATCAGAGTGGGTTCACCTGATGGTGAGTTATCAGTTATCAGTTATCAGTTGGGGTATCTTCATTGCATTCCGGACATGTCCATAGGTGCTCAGATCCTCCCCTCAGCATATGCATCAGCGTCCGGTGGCTAATAGTGCCAGTTCTGTGTTGGTTGACGAAGCGCTTTGTTTTCCCGATGTACCTCTCGCGTCTAGCTGTGCCGATTCTTACTCCCAGGTCTTTCATCCTGGACAACGATGTGGAATCACTGACGTCAAAGTCCTCTGTTCTCGCCATATCTTTAAGGACGTTAATAACATCAGCACGATCCATGGGCTGGCCATATACAGGGGGTGCAAAGCCAGCCAGTTTGTCAGCTCGTTCATTTCCCTCGACTCCCGCATGTCCCGGGACGAAGATGAAGGTGACTGTCAGAGCCTAGCTATGCAGCAACATCGTTACGGCACCCGGCGGACAAGAGTTGTCGGCTGGCGAGATTGTTACCTGACACGCGACCAGCGGTCAGGCTGACGACAGACGCACGCAAGCCACGTGACCCCACCAGAGGCAGTGGGCCGTGTGCGTGATAGGGCAGACCAAGCTGGGACAGGACACTGAAAGGACGTGTGTGATGAGAGCAAGGCGTTTTGTGTGAATCTCCGTGGTTGTAAGCCGAACGACTGATATCTTGAGCGTCAGACCTATGAGCTGTATTGTGGTTGTGAGTTATATATTGTAGATCGTTGTAATTATCGTTCTGTATTTAATGTGGCAATAAATCCATAGAACTTGTGTTGCTGTGTCTTACGTCGAATCACGTTATACTTGTACTGTCTCACACGTGTTAGCCAACGAGCCGAATAGAAGATCCTGACATGTGTGGACGTGGGTTGCTCGTCTTTGTTTAAGACACATGTCAGGATCTGGTCGCGTGTCAGGTAACAATCTCGCCAGCCGACAACTCTTGTCCGCCGGGTGCCGTAACGATGTTGCTGCATAGCTAGGCTCTGACAGTGACTTTACGGACAACAGACTTCCGCAGCGATTCAGTCCACTGTCTACGTACAGATCCAGCTTCGACCTTCTGAATCATGCTCATTGAATCACTTAGTACACACACACTGGTATAATGCTGTGATTCCAGCAATATGAAAGCCTGTGTAACTGCCATCACCTCCATCGTCATGCTGCTCGTGGTCATAGAGTGGGCACCACTGGATTCTTGAACGGTTCGGCCCGCTGATCGGGCTGTAAATGCCCACTCACTTCTCTGCTGCTTTACAACGGATCCATCTGTATAGATGAGCACTTAGGGGCTATCTGAGTGTTCCTAGATGAGCGCGTTAACCTCTGCATTGACAGCGGCAGGGTTCTGCTCTCTGCACCGTCTGTCGAGTGTGATAATGCAGGAGAAAGTGCACTTAAAAGCTGGAGGCACCGGCACCCATTCCTTGCCGGGGTTGATACTGGTAAGACTGCAGACCTGTCTGATGACATCTTCCGCCCGACCCATCCATGATTTGTCCCTCTTTAGCCTGTCACCCTTTTCTCTGAATATAGCGTCATGCAGAGGGTGCTGCTCATCTGCACTTATTTTTAAGTATGCACGAGCTCTCCAGATCTTGATCCTGTGTTCCATTGTCGGGAAGTCAAGGAGGTATCTCATTGCTACACAGCTGGTGTCTCTCGTGCAGCCCAAAATGATGCGCATGGCTTCGTTTTGTACCTTTTCAAGTCTTCCAATCTGTGTAGGGCTGACAGTGAGGATGGCCAGGGCATACTCGATGCGTGAAAGCTCCTTGGAACAGAAGTATTAGCAGTCTTTGCTCGATATTGGCAGTCGCCATGACTCTCATTGCTGACAAACCTTTTCGAGCCTTCGTTATGACATAATCGACATGATCTCTGAAGGACAGGCTACGATCAAGCCTCACGCCAAGATATGTCATTGACTGGGTTCTACTCAAACTGCTCCCATCCATTCTTACTGCCGGCAGGTCTGTTTTCACAATATGGTTGTTTAGTGAGAACCATGTAACCGTTGCCTTTGCAGAGTTGACAAGGGCACCGGCATCAGCACACCATGAGGAAATTCGATCTAGT
>JACEFZ010026254.1:27500-32765 GCA_014155875.1 Cepaea nemoralis
AAAAGAAAAGTGGACGCCCAGTGTCGCGTTTTCAATGAAGAATGGGGAGTAAAGTACTTCTTTGTGGAAATAAAGGACCAGAAAACCAGCGTAATATGCAGCGAAAGTGTTGCGGTTTTGAAAGAGTACAATCTTCGGCGTCACTAAGAAAGAAAACATCTATCAACATATTCAAAGTTTTCTGGAAAGTTACGCTCTGTGAAATATGAGTCCATGAAACGTGGTTTAGAAACATAAAGAAATCTCTTCACGAGCAAGTTTGCTGAAAATGAATCTGTCACTCGTACAAGTTACAAAATAGTGCATAAGATGGCAGAATGAAGAAAACTGTTTACTTATGGTAACTTTATCAAAGAGTGTATGATGGAAGTAGCAAATAACATGTGTCCCGAGAAAGCCGATTTGTTTGGAACTATCAGCCTTTCGGCAAGTTCAGTTGTGCGAAGAACAGAGGAACTCGGAGAGAACATAGTGCTAAAGATACGCGAGAAAACTAGGAACTTGTGGTATTCTCTGGTGCTGGGTGAATCTACTGATCTCTCGAGTACGTCACAACTTCTCGTGTTCATTCGTGATGTCAATTTGGACTTTCAGATAACCTAAGAGTTGGCACCCGCTTGCAGCATGCATGGAACAACTGGAAAAGACATTTTCATGGAAGTTCAACAATTTTTGCAAGACTGTAACCTTCAGTGGAATCAGCTTCGAGGTGTTACAATTGATGAACGAAAAAACATGGCTGGAGTTTGGAAGGGTCTGATGGGGCAGATCAGGACTCAGTTGGAAGATTTGCAAATTCCGGGCGCTCTGTTCATACACTGCAACATACATCAGCAACTATTCTGTGGTAAAGACATAGATTTTTCTTGTGTGCTGAAACCAGTCGTTTCTGATATGAACTTAATTCGGGGACATAAACTCAATCACCGTCAGTTCCAGGCTTTTCTTGAAGAAATTGATTCTGAATTCTTTGATAACTTTTTAAAGTAAATAAATATGTTGGCTTTCTTTGTTTTTTGTGCATTGCACGCCACTCACCCATGAATAACTTAGTTTTTCTTCTTTTGTCTTAGAGCTCTCGTTCTGGCTTGCAAGTATTGTTAAAGTTAGTTGCATATCCTTTACAGGACGTTTGCAGTCAACACCAGCACTTCTTGCTGTTGTTGATGTCTTAGCAAGTTTACGCTCAGTAGTTTGCCATTGCTTTCTGAATGACCGACACTCAAACCATAGCGTAAAAATAAAGCGGTCTGCTGCAAAATCGTGAACAGATATGTATCGAATGCGGGTATACGGAATTACGAACCGCGTCCGTAAGACCTTCGCCACGGAGACGGGGCAAGTATTGTACAGAATGAGTATCCGCCCCGCGCTCGTCATTTTGTCAGTTATCCGGCCCGCCCTGAAAAATGTTTGGTGACCCCTGACCTAGGCCATAGCCATCAGTCACACCACTCACCTTCTCGTTGTTACTTTGGCGTTGAAATCCCCGAGAATGACAGTCATTTCAAATTTTTACACTGGTCCTCGGCCATGTCTAATTCGTTATATCATTCCAGAATCCCTGGGCATGAAAACGTCAGGCGAAGAAATTCATTGGCATTGAGAATCTTTTGCATTTACTGAACCATTGCCTTCTACAAAATCACATTTTTCTTCTCCTATTTATATATCCATACATTGGCACCTTTCCGTCTTGACAGACGATAGTTTGGTACATTGTGCTTCAAAAAGGCTTAATAACTACGACCCATGGCGGTGGCGAGTGTCGCTTATAAGGCCAATTCTCGCTGCAAATGGTTGTCCACAGTGGATGCATGTGAAAACATGGTCATTTCCACCATCATGCACCATCTTACGTCTCTCACGCTCTGTGCGTGCTTTACCTTCAATCATTTTCTCCTTTGTCTTTATTCCATTTCTGATAGTTGCCCTCCATGCAACACGTTCAGCGGCGTATCAATCATGTCCCGCTTACACACATCTTTGTATTGTAGTAGAGGCCTACCCTGAGATCTCTTACCCATCTGTAAGTCACCAAAAAAGATGTCCTTTGGTATTCTACCATCACCCATCCTCCTAACATGTCCTATCTATCTAAGTCTACGAAGACTGATAATGGAATACACCGTCACACAACTTGATCTTTCCTATACTTCAGTATTTGTAATTTTCTCTTACCACTTAATACTAAGTATTCTTCGCAGACACCGCATATGAAAGCTGTTTAAACGTTTCTCTTGGTGTGAGTAAGTTGTCCAGGTTTCACTGCCATAAAGAAGAGTACTAGGACACAGGCTTGGTAGACGAGGACTTTTGTTTTGGCAGTAAGTTTCCTGTTTTCCCAGACTCTTTTTGCTAACCTGTTCATTTTTGCTGCTTCCTTACCAATTCGGATATTGATTTCCTGATTTAGGGATAATTTGCTATTTACCACTGGTCCTAAATATGTAAAGTGGTCTACCATCTCTAGTTCGGCGTCGTCAATAAAGATTGATGGTACCCCATGTACACCTTGTGACATAATCTGTGTCTTCTTTTTATTAAATGTTAAACCAAATTCAAAACAAGCATTGGAGAACGCAGATAGATGTTGTAATTTTTCCTCAGAGTGGGTCGTAATTGCAGCATCATCCGCAAAAAGCAAATCTCTGATAAGTACCCATCTAATTTTGGTCTTGGCCTTCAATCTCTGAGCATTATAGAGGCCACCATCTGAGCGTGAGTGAATGTATATACCGGCATCCTGAAATCCATTACAGTTGATACCCCTATATTCCTCTCCCCCCCCCCCCCACCAGAATGGTTTAATCTACATTCCTCGGAAGTTATTATGCCCTCTGGTCTCACATATACCTAACATGTTTATATTCAGTTTTCTTATTTCTTTCTTAATGTTACCAAAGTTTGAGATGGGCGTGGTTAATTTTCTTTAAATTTTGTGTGGCCCTATGAAGCCAATATAAAATTGTTGTTTCCCCACAGAGGGGAAACGTTTAACACTACCAATAGACCAATGTCATTCAATCTGATCCGATTAGTAAAAAAAAAAAAAAAAATCCACTTCGTACAACCAGCCTCAGTGACGTTGGTTATAGTTGTGGTGGTTCATAGTGCGGTATAGATTGCTCTGGTATTTCGCGCATTGGACGACTTCCGATGCTGCATGTCTGGTCGGGTTCCTCTTTTTCGCCATCCCCCGTGCCATCCTCGTTGCTTCTGCTGTTGTTGCTGCATGTAACTGCTGCCACTATCGGTGTCCCTCTCCCTCTCGTTTGTCGTGTTCTTGAGTTCCTGCTCTCTCTTGGACCTATGTTCTTGATTGTTCTTGTGTTGGGCCCTGCTAAGGGCCCGCCTTTTATCTACTGTGTTTATTTTATTGGACTAACCCTGTGAAGGGTCCGCCTTTTATCTACTGTGTTTATTTTATTGGACTAACCCTGTGAAGGGTCCGCCTTTTATCTACTGTGTTTATTTTATTGGACTAACCCTGTGAAGGGTCCGCCTTTTATCTACTGTGTTTATTTTATTGGACGAACCCTGTGAAAGGTCCACCTTTTATCTACTGTGTTTATTTTATTGGACTAACCCTGCAAATAGTCCGCCTTTTATCTACTGTGTTTATTTTATTGGACTAACCCTGCAAAGGGTCCGCCTTTTATCTACTGTGGTTATTTTATTGGACTAACCCTGCAAAGGGTCCGCCTTTTATCTACTGTGTTTATTTTATTGGACTAACTCTGTGAAGAATCCGCCTTTTATCTACTGTGTTTATTTTATTGGACTAGCCCTGTGAAGGGCCCGCCTTTTATCTACTGTGTTTATTTTATTGGACTAACCCTGCAAAGGTCCCGCCTTTTATCTACTGTGTTTATTTTATTGGACTAACCCTGTGAAGGGCCCGCCTTTTATCTACTGTGTTTATTTTATTGGACTAACTCTGTGAAGGGTCCGCCTTTTATCTACTGTGTTTATTTTATTGGACTAACTCTGTGAAGGGCCCGCCTTTTATCTACTGTGTTTATTTTATTGGACTAACTCTGTGAAGGGCCCGCCTTTTATCTACTGTGTTTATTTTATTGGACTAACTCTGTGAAGGGCCCGCCTTTATCTACTGTGTTTATTTTATTGGACTAACTCTGTGAAGGGCCCGCCTTTTATCTACTGTGTTTATTTTATTGGACTAACTCTGTGAAGGGCCCGCCTTTTATCTACTGTGTTTATTTTATTGGACTAACTCTGTGAAGGGCCCGCCTTTTATCTACTGTGTTTATTTATTGGACTAACTCTGTGAAGGGCCCGCCTTTATCTACTGTGTTTATTTATTGGACTAACTCTGTGAAGGGCCCGCCTTTTATCTACTGTGTTTATTTTATTGGACTAACTCTGTGAAGGGCCCGCCTTTTATCTACTGTGTTTATTTTATTGGACTAACTCTGTGAAGGGTCCGCCTTTTATCTACTGTGTTTATTTTATTGGACTAACTCTGTGAAGGGTCCGCCTTTTATCTACTGTGTTTATTTTATTGGACTAACTCTGTGAAGGGTCCACCTTTTATCTACTGTGTGTATTTTATTGGACTAACCATGTGAAGGGTCCACCTTTTATCTACTGTGTTTATTTTATTGGACTAACCCTGTGAAGGGTCCACCTTTTATCTACTGTGTTTATTTTATTGGACTAACCCTGTGAAGGGTCCAACTTTTATCTACTGTGTTTATTATATTGGACTAACTCTGTGAATGGTCCGCCCTTTATCTACTGTGTTTATTTTATTGGACTAACCCTGTGAAGGGTCCACCTTTTATCTACTGTGTTTATTTTATTGGACTAACCCTGTGAAGGGTCCACCTTTTATCTACTGTGTTTATTTTATTGGACTAACCCCGTGAATGGTCCACCTTTTATCTACTGTGTTTATTTTATTGGACTAACCCTGTGAAGGGTCCGCCTTTTATCTACTGTGTTTATTTTATTGGACTAACCCCGGGAATGGTCCGCCTTTTATCTACTGTGTTTATTTTATTGGACTAACCCTGTGAAGGGTCCGCCTTTTGTCTACTGTGTTTAGTTTATTGGACTAACTCTGTGAATGGTCCGCCTTTTATCTACTGTGTTTATTTTATTGGACTAACCCTGTGAATGGTCCGCCTGTTATCTACTGTGTTTACTATATTGGACTAACTCTGTGAATGGTCCGCCTTTTATCTACTGTGTGTATTTTATTGGACTAACTCTGTGAATGGTCTCGCCCTTTATCTACTG
>JACEFZ010026255.1:0-17634 GCA_014155875.1 Cepaea nemoralis
AAAAATTTTAAAAAAACCAAAAAATTTCCCTTTGAAGGGGGGAAAACAAAAACTTGTTAAAATTTTTGTGTGTTTGAGTGCAATGAATATTACAATTTGCTTAATTTTTAGGGCTCAGGGATCTCCAGGGGCAAGAGCGGTCCCATGAGGTTCCAAGTCCCTGTGTCATCGTGATGACCGCCTCTGCTGGTGGCCATGGCCAGATCAAGTGCAGATAAGTCAGTCTACCCTTAATCACTGACGTCATACAAGAACAGATACTACACTTTGATCTTAGCCAGCATGCCATGAAATAATGATGTTGTTGTTGTTTTTTTTTTTTTAATAAACGTGTATGTACAATAAAATAGTTCATATTTACAAGGTGCGTTGTGTGTGTAACATACAAATACCTGGGTACAATCTTCAACTGCTCCAACATCATAACGGAAGAAATACAAACTAGAATCAATTCTGGAAGTAAGATATACTATGCACTACAACATTTAATAAAATCAAAGGTGCTATCTCGTAACACCAAAATCACAATATACAAAACATTGATCAGACCAGTTGCGCTGTATGGCTCTGAAACCTGGAGCACAGCGAAAGGAGACGAAGCCTTGTTACAAACCTTTGAGAACAAAGTTTTAAGACGCATCTTTGGACCCATTAGGGATTCACAAAGTGGAGAGTGGAAAAGAAGAAGTAACAAAGACATTTATGATCTGTTTAAGTCCCCGCTAATCACTGGTATCATGAAGGCTAATAGACTACAATGGCTGGGGCATATAGAAAGAATGGAAAATAATAGGGAAACAAAACTCCCCTACACTCAGGAAATAAATGACCGTAGACACCGAGGTAGACCAAGAAGACGGTGGAGAGATAATATATACAAACCTACAAGCACTTGGAATCAACGACTGGCAAGAGAAGGTCAACCAGAGAGACGAATGGAGGCGTATTTTATCTCCAGCAGAGAAACTCAATGGCTCGGAAACGCTGAAGAAGAAGAAGAAGAAGAAGAAGAAGAAGTTGTTTGTGTGTGTGTGTGTGTGTGTGTGTGTGTGTGTGTGTGTGTGTGTGTGTGTGTGTGTGTGTGTGTGTGTGTGTGTGTGCTTTTATATTTGCGAATACAACATATACGTTCATATACACATGATAATATTAAATTCATGGCATGATGTAATTACCTATACATTACTTGTTGGTGATGATAGTGGAGTAATCATTTGCTCTCATGCATACTAAAATATTTCAATATAAATTATTTCAGACTCCAAGTATTCTCATTCACACTTAGTTTGATTTTAACAAGTTTAACGGTATCGCTGATTCTTTCATACTCTAAGTATTCTCATTCATTTTTGCCTTCTCAAAATGGTACATCTTGTATGTACCTACAACATTTTCAATATATTAAACATCGCAGCATGCATTCCATTTTACAAAATAAAATGCAAAACAGGTATATTTGGCGTTTGCTTGTGCGCGCACGAGAGAGATATTGATTGATTGATTGATTGATTGATTAACTGATTGATTTAGGAACCGACATAACAGCATTCGGGACCAGCCCATAAGCGCTCCGTCCCCATCCTCAGCAGCCAGCGAAACGTTCCAACACCAATAGTTCCAGTAGCAATCTGATTATATGTCCGTCTCGACTTTCCTCTGAACGTCGAGCGTCGGCCAGATCCCCTTGTCACTTCTCGCTGCCTCATTCTTACCAGAACATGGTGATCCATTTGCTCCTCCGAGGTGTACACGTCCTCCTACAAGGCCGCAACCACGTTTGCCTTGTCATGCATCAATACTCCACCAAGTTTTGCCGAGCCAACCAATCTGTCCGCCTGTTCATTTCCCAGCACACCGGCTTGCCCCGGAGAAAAGATCCAGGTGATGCTTGCCACCCGTGACCTCCGAAGCGAAGCAAGCCACTGCACGAAGCCTGCCTGTCCTCACCCTCCTCAGCATGCTTTCTGAGTCAGTTACAATCACAATGTGTGTATGTATCGTGTTCTCCATCCAGCGGAAAGCTGCACTGACCTCCTCCACCTCCTTTCTTAAGCTAGATGTTGTGGTATCATACGCCAGGCTCTCCTGCACCAAAAGTCAATGTAGTGTGTGTAAAAAGAATGAATGTCGTATTAGTTACTTGTTCTTCTTTACCACTTTAGTGTCGTCCCTGGAGTGAAGAGAATCGATACCCACATTTGTTTTAATTCAATATCTCTATTCTGGAGATATCCAGCAGACTCCGTCCACACACTCCCTCAATCTGAAGACACCTTCCTCTCACTCTTACTCACCCCTGGATCATGCCCCCTCTCATTCTTCCCCAACATAACATACTTGACAACTCTCGCTTCAACAAATAAAACCAAGAAATTTATTAAAGCAAAGAGTATATGTAGGAGAATTGTATGTGTGTATAAGGTGTAGAATGTGTGACGGGTATTCTAATGGTAGACCAGTGATTTAGAAGCAAAGTCTGTAACATCATAGTGCTTAGCACACAACAGCACCATTTATTCCGGACAGTGAACCTCACCCAGAAGATGACGACTTTCTCCAATCACTCGAACAAACAGGATGCTTGTAATCCGATAGACACTGTTGATCTTGGTCTTCACTTTACCACACGGTGAAGTTACTCTGTTTCCTAATATTTGTTTGAACTGATAGTTCTCCAATTAACTGAAATGTCACTTGGGGAAACTCTACTGTTTATTAGTTTCTGGTTATAACATTTTCCCCTCGTTTAGAACACAACCTATTAGTGTTTGTTAGGTAGATGTGTATATATATATATATATATATATATATATATATATATATATATATATATATATATATATATACTATATATATATATATATATATTATATATATATATATATATATATATATATGTCCTTAGTATGCGAGTTATTAATCTTCGGTGATGAAGCTTATCACTCATTAAACACAACACTTCTGTTCATACAAGTCCACTCAGCAGAAGCCAGGTTCCCGCAAACCAACTTGGGTATAAGCCCTATGTAGCGGCCTCTCAGCAACCTCTGTCTTCAGATGCTGAGCCATCATTGTATCAACTTTGAACTGCTTCTTCGTAGTAAATCCTCTCCCACTCACGTGGAACACTCAAGGGGAACTGTACATGGAACCTGTAGAGAAGATAACATCATGGTGAGGGCAACTCAGTCCTGACCGTAATTAGGTGATTGTATGCAATTAACAGCACTCAGATCTATAACAGAGATCCGATCTCTGTCATACGGCCAAATAAATCAATCATATGATCTGAGACATGGCAACACCAGGAAAGACTAAAGGAACGGGTAGAAACCCAGCAGATGCCCTACTGAAGATCCTACCATTACACATTCCCCACCTCCCTCTCAACCATCCTTAATCTCTCTAATTATTATTCCACTACATTGTCCTCAACTTCCTGAGTAAAACGATATATAACACAAGCTACATGAAGCCACACAATAGAATACTAGTGCCGACGCTCCTATGATACTTTCTAGCACCGCACTTATAGAACATTCTATCATACTACATTATATCACTACACAGTACTGTACTGTATTCATAATCATACTCTTAAGTTAGATATAATTAATTGCCTACCATATCTATTCCTGTTGTTACTCGAGAAACTAGGCAATCCAATTGGATCTATGTCCGTGGATAACTATCACTACTTAGATAGGCTAGTCCCTCTAATATACCACAACTGGGAATTATCCCCAATTCTACACTTCAGAATGTTTTCCTCGACTCCATCCACCTGTTTACTGCACTGGGTTTTATATAGGTGCTTGAGTGAGTCACCGGAAAGTCCAGACGCCAATCAGTCCAGAATCTGGCTTTGTCCTCCTGTTTCCAGACTAACCAGAGTCAATTAGCTGTCAAGTTTCCTTTTCATCTGTGGAGTTCTTTGTCTCATCCAACAAATATCCGGGTTGTCTGTAAGCCAAAGACCTTTCTCCCATTACATAATCCTTCTGACCTCTAGCAGGCATTCTGTCTATCCCTTGCAACGACCCACTTCCGTTTGGTAGACAAATGTCGCCAGTACACACCTCTCGAATAACATCCTGTCATCAACTTGTCGACTATGAGTAGACAACTCTACGTGACTCCCTTTTATCTCATACACACTGTTGACCAGGTGTCGAGAATCTGTACAGACGTATTGTCCTCAGTTTGTTCACCATAAAAGCGTCAATTGTGTTAGCAAAATAATGTCGGGTTTGGTTATCATTGATCGACTGACAAGTTACTTTATCCTGTGACAGTCAACCATTAGCTTTTGCTTAGAATCCCCAGGAACTTCTCCTACCTCTCAACACCGCGAGAGAGAGAGAGAGAGAGAGAGAGAGAGAGAGAGAGAGAGAGAGAGAGAGAGAGAGAGAGAGAGAGAGAGAGAGAGAGAGAGAGAGAGAGAGAGAGAGAGAGAGAGAGAGAGAGAGAGAGAGAGAGAGAGAGAGCAAACCTAAACAAAGACTACGAAGTTGGCTGCAAACGGTAACAACAATCCAAGGTGCTGAATATTAAGGATATTTGGCCTTTCAAAGCCGGACAAAAATATTTGATACATTTATAAATCTTCATTTGCGTATTAATGAAAGACTATAACATTAAATGTAATATCGAGCTGAAATAGAAAAAACAATTTATAACATTCCAAAACATCTAAAATAAAGCTATATATTTACACAAACTTTGAAGATATTTTAAAAATATTATCAATTATTAACACTGCATATGAATGTAATTAATTTATGTGACAATTTTATAAAAGATTAAGACAAATTCTATAATTATTTAAATCATATAATATATGCATGCTAATATTTGTATTGTCCCTTGAAATAACTTACATGTTGTTATGTCCCTTTCCACTATTTTGATTACGTGTCTTCCATTTAATGTGATTTGTTTCTTTCTATTTTTTTTTTTGCATATCTTTTACAGGACGTAGCAGTCAACCCCAGCACTTTTCGGCTGTTCGTGATCCCCGGGCAAGTTTGCAATTGGTAGTATGCCATTGCTTTCTGAACGACCAGCACCCATACCATCTTATAAAAATAAACAACGGAGCTGTGTTTCTAGCGAGGGTATGCGGGATTACGAACTTCGTCCGCAACTCCTTAGCTACGGAGCCAACAAATGTAGCGATGTTTGAATTTATATCGATCAATTGTTGTTTTCGGTGATTGCAATTCCTGACAGCATCCTTTGGAATAACACGCTGGATTGTCGTGAATTCTTCAGCTCAATAGATGACGGCAATAAATGTGTAAAACTGTTGAATGTTTTATACCAAATAATGTTTTCAAATGGGTTTGCTCAAAGTACATCGATTCTTCTTAATTTTTTACTTTTTAAAATAAGGGCTCGTGGTTCCCCGGGTGGGGGTGGGGGGGGGGAGGGGTGTGGGGGATCAGAGCCGCCCTATCAGGTCTCACGTCCCTGTGTGTCATTCGGTTGACAGCCTCTATATGTGGCCCTTGTAAGATCTATTGCAAATACTACACTTTGATCCTACCCAAAAGGGGGAGATACCAGATTCTTTTATACAGGTATATGGCCTGAAACAAGCCCATCACATTTTGTTTTAATGAATGAAATAATAATAATAATAATAATAATAATAATAATAATAATATAATAATAATAATAATAATAATAATAATAATAATGAACAACAGCGATAATTGTACGCATCATATGTTACGTAAGCTGAAAACATTACATATTGCTGATGAACATAGTTGTGAACATTTGTGTTTGAGTGCCCTGAATATTACAATTTGATTAATGTTTAGGGCTCAGGGTACTCCAGGGGCAAGAGCCGTCCCATGAGGTTCCAAGTCCCCGAGTGTCATTATGATGACCACTTCTTCGAGTCGCCATGGCCAGATCAAGTGCAGATAAGTCAGTCTATCCTTAATCACTGACGTCATACAAGAACAGATACTACACTTTGATCTTAGCCAACACGCCATGAAACAATTCAAAGTGCTTATTTTTTTTTAAATGTTTATTTCTAACAAAATAGTTTGTATTTTTAAGGTGCGTTGTGTGTGTGTGTGTGTGTATGCGTGCGTGCGCGCGCGCGCGTGTGTGTGTGTGTGCATTTATATTTTCGTATACAACATATACATTCATAGTTTTAGTTTAGTTTATGTATATATAGTTTATATATATATATATATATATATATATATATATATATATATATATATATATATATATATATATATATATATATATATATATATATATATATATAGAGAGAGAGAGAGAGAGAGAGAGGAGAGAGAGAGAGAGAGAGAGATACACATGATAATATTAAATTCATGGCATGGTGTAATTACCTACACATTACATGTTGGTGATGATAGTGGAGTAATCATTCTCTCATGCATAGTAAAATCTTTCAATATAAATTCTTTCATACTGCCGGTGTGCTGGGGAATGAACAGGCGGACAGATTGGCTGGCTCGGCAAAATTTGGTGGAGTATTGATGCATGACAAGACAGACGTGGTTGCGGCCTTGTGGGAGCACGTGTACACCTCGGAGGAGCAAATGGATCACCATAGTCTGGTAAGAATGAGGCAGCGAGGTGTGACGAGGGGATCTTGCCGATGCTCGACGCTCAAAGGAAAGGCGAGACGGACATATAATCAGATTGCTACTGGAACTATTCGTGTTGGAACTCATCGCTGGCTGCTGAAGATGGGGACGGAGCGCTTATCGGAATGTCCCGAATGCTGTGATGTCGGTTGCTAAATCTCCCGCTTATGGGAATGTCCCGAATGCTGTGATGTCGGTTCCTAAATCAATCAATCAATCAATCAATCAATCATACACCAAGTATTTTCATTCACTTTTGCTTTCTGAAAATGGTAATTCTTGTATGTAACTACAACAATTTCTATATATTAAACATCGCAGCAAGCATCACATTTTACAAAATAAAATGCAAAACAGGTATATATGGCGGTTGCTTGTGCGCGCACTTGAGAGAGAGAGAGAGAGAGAGAGAGAGAGAGAGAGAGAGAGAGAGAGAGAGAGAGAGAGAGAGAGAGAGAGAGAGAGAGAGACTGCATTTGGATAACGTAAACCAAGGTGTTTAATATTGAGGATGTTTAGCCTGTTACAGGCCTGACAAAAATTAAACTTCACGTACAGATTCATTATCAGGAAAAGAATACAAGAATAATTGTAATATTTAGATAAAATAAAATAATGGTTTATAAAATTCTCATATATCTAAAGTGAAGCCTTCAATTTTACAAAAAACTTTAAAGATATTTTAAATATCTATTTATTGTTATAGAGTCCCAAGACTTCATGGCAAAACATAAATCAAAGTTAGTGAAGGACGTTAATGGCTGTCTTAGGGCATCCTCGTCCGGTAGGGACAGTCATGAGCCACAGGTGACACCAGACCGTCATCCAGCTACTGATGGCAAAATCTTAACTAAAATAAATAAATTTAGAGTAGGAACATGGAATGTTAGGACATTAAATGAGCTAGGAAAGTTGACCAATGTTCTAAGAGAGATGGATAGCATGAAAATGAATATACTAGGCGTTAGTGAGATGAGATGGAAGGGATCGGGCAAAATTATAGCTGACAATCACACAATAATTTATTCTGGAGGGGAGACACATGAGAAAGGGGTAGGAATAATATTAGATGAAAAAACAGCCAAGTCAATTAATGGATACTGGTGTATTTCAGATAGAGTTATTATGGTAAAAATCAAAGGCAAACCAATAGACATAAATATTATACAAGTATATGCACCAACAGCAAGCAGTAGTGATGAAGAAATACAACACTTTTACGACGAAATAGAAATGGCGATGGCTCACATTGGATCACAAGAAATAAAGATAATACTTGGTGATTTTAATGCAAAAGTAGGAAAGGGAAAAATGGAGGATGTAGTGGGGAATTATGGTTTAGGTACAAGAAATGAAAGAGGGGAAAAGCTAATAGAATGGGCAAATATCAATGATATGATAATTGGAAACACATGGTTTAAACACCATAAAAGACGACTGTACACATGGATAAGCCCTGATAAGAAAATACGCAACCAAATTGACTACATACTAATTAATAAAAGATTTAGAAATGCTTTAATTAATGTAAAGACAATGCCTGGTGCTGACTGTAATAGTGATCATGTACCACTATGTGGACAAATAAAAGTAAGATTAAAAAGAGGGAAAAAAATGGTTAAGAACATGAGACTTAATAAAGAGGTTCTAAACATAGATAAAGAAATGCAAGAACAATACAGAGTGACTGTGAAAAATAGGTACAATGCAATAACTAAAATACAGAGTATAGATGAACAATGGGAAATGTTAAGGGACTCCATTCATCAAACTAGCAAAGAAGTATTACCAGAGAGAGGCAAAATAGCTAAGAAAAAATGGATGAATGAAGATATCTTAAACCTGATGGACAAAAGAAAACAGTATAAAAATGACAAACAAGAATACGCTAAGATAAATAAAGAAATAAAAGATAAATGTGGGAAGGCTAAAGAAAGTTGGTTAAACGAGCAATGCAAAAAAATTGAATTAAATTCCATTAAAGATACAAAAAATATGCACAGACAAATCAGTGAGCTTACAGGGAAAAAAAATAAGAATAAATACAGGGTGTTTGAAATCAAAAACAGGAAAGATAATATTAGAGGAAGATGCTATAATGAAGAGGTGGAATGAGTATATAAGAGAATTATATGAAGGAGAAAGGGCAGAATTAACAGAAGATAGTAACTTAGAAGGTCCACCTATTCTGAAAGAAGAAGTCGCTGACGCTATGAAACGTATGAAGAAAGGAAAAACAGCTGGGCCAGATGAAATCACAATAGAAGAATTAGAAGTATTGGGAGAATTTGGAGTAGATATATTAACCAAAATGTTGAATGATATTTACAGCAGTGGATATTTACCCAGTGATATGCTGAAATCTGTATTTATAGCTATACCAAAAAGACCAGGAGCAATTGATTGTGAAGATTTTCGTACAATTAACCTTATAAACCATATCACTAAGCTTCTACTCAGAATCATAATGAGAAGAACCAAAAAGAAAATAAAAATGGAAATTAGTGAAGAACAGTATGGATTTGTGGAAGGAAAGGGCACAAACAATGCAATTTATACATTGCGGACACTAATAGAAAGGTCAATAGAGAAACAGAGGGACATATATTTGTGCTTCATAGATTATACTAAGGCATTTGATAAAGTAAAACATGATGAACTGATTAAAATGTTGGAAGATATCAACACTGATGGAAAAGATTTAAGAATAATAAAGAATATTTACTGGAACCAAGTAGCAGCAATTAAAATGGGAAATAAAGAGGGTAGTTACGAACAGATAAAGCTAGGAGTACGACAAGGGTGTGTCTTGTCACCAGATCTTTTCTCCCTGTATAGCGAAGTAATAATGAGAGAGATCAAAGAGATGCCAGGAATACTAGTTGGAGGTTATAATATAAATAATATACGCTATGCAGATGACACAGTATTGGTGGCGGATAATTCAACAGACCTACAACAATTATTAGACGTTGTAGTAACAGAGAGTGCAAGGAAAGGACTCAACTTGAATATCAAGAAAACAGTAACAATGGTAATATCAAAGAAAATGGTGACACCAAAATGTGACATAGAAATAGAAGGGAAAATCCTTAACCAAGTTGATAATTTTAGATACCTAGGGGCATTTATAACATCAGATGGAAGATGTACAACAGAGATTAGGAGCAGAATAGGGCAGGCAAAAGCCGCATTTCATAAAATGAAGAGTATCTTATGCAATAAGTCACTGTCACTGAATGTAAGAAAGAGAGTGCTGAAATGCTATGTAGAACCAGTTTTGCTGTATGGCAGTGAATCTTGGAATGTAAATGAACAAATTAAGAAGAAATTAGAAGCAACAGAGATGTGGTTCCTGAGACGAATGTTGCGAATTCCTTGGACTGCCAGAGTAACTAACGACGACTGCCTGAAACAGGCTAATAAAACTAGAACATTATATACAACAATAAGACAGAGACAAACAGCTTTCCTCGGTCATGTGATGAGAAGAGAGGCATTGGAGAACACCGTAACAACTGGAAAGATCGAGGGGAAGAGAGGCAGAGGTAGACCAAGAGAAGTGATGCTGGATGGATTGAGACGGTGGCATGGAGGAATATCAGCAGCAGAGTTGATCCAGAAAACCAAAGACCGAGATCTATGGAGAGCCATGAACGCCTACGCCAGCCGGCACGGCACTTGATGATGATGAGAGTCTATTGATTCGTTAATTTCTGTAAACTTTTATAAAAGATTAATATGAATACTATAATCATTTTAATCACATGATATATGAATGACTACATTAGTATTGTCACTTGAAATAACTGACATGTCTGACATTGTTATGTCCCTTTCTGCTATTTTGATTGCGTGTCTTCCGTTTAATGTGTGTGTGTGTGTGTGTGTGTGTGTGTGTGTGTGTGTGTGTGTGTGTGTGTGTGTGTGTGTGTGTGTGTGTGTGTGTGTTTGCACATCCTTTAAAGGACATTGCAGTCAACACCAGCATTTTTCAGCCGTTATTGATGTCTTGGCAAGTTTCACGTTCAGAGGTTGGCCATTGCTTTCTAAACGACCGGCTCACATACCCCTGTAAGTAACCAATGAGACGCTATCCACTGCCGAATCTCACGCAGCTGTGTTTCGTACGAGAGTATACGGGATTACGAACAACGTCCTTAACGGCTTCGCCAGGGAGACCGGTAATGTTGTTTTATTTCGCACAAAACAATGTGTATTTACAAGGTGCATTGTGTGTTTTCCTTTACATTTGCAAATACAACAAGACCACAGACATCACATGCAGCAAGATTCTTTAAATGTCTGTCTGATGACTGCATACTATTTATTATTCTGGAACGGCAAATGTTAGTTAGTTCATGTCCTTTACAGGACGTTGCAGTCAACCGCAGCACTTTTTGGCTGTTCGTGATTCCTGGGCAGTCTACACTTAATCACTGACGTCATACAAGAACAGATACTACACTTTGATCTTTGCCAACATGCCATGAAACAATTCAAAAATGTTGAATTTACACCCGCTCCCCCCCCCCTTCCCCCCACTCCCCCCCCCCCCCCCCCCCGCAACAACAAAAAAAGTAAATAAAAAATAAACTTTTATTTTTAACAAAATAGCTTGTATGTATAAGGTGCGGTGTGTGTGTGTGTGTGTGTGTGTGTGTGTGTGTGTGTGTGTGTGTGTGTGTGTGTGTGTGTGTGTGTGTGTGTGTGTGTGTGGTTTTTATATTGTGAATACAACATACACATTTTTATACACATGATAATATTACATTCATGACAAGGTGTAATTACCTACACATTACTTGTTGTTGTTGATAGTGGAGTAATCATTTACTCTCATGCATACTAAAATCTTTCAAAATAAATATTTTCATCCTCCAAGTATTCTCATTCACACTTAGTTTTATTTAAACAAGTTTAACGGTAACGCTGTATCTTTCATACTCTAAGTATTCGTATTCACTTTTGCTTTCTGAAAATGGTACATCTTGTATGTGCTTACATTTCCCATTTATTAAACATCGCAGCAAGCATCCCATTTTACAAAATAAAATGCTAAACGGGTAAATATGGCGTTTGCTTGTGCACGCACGAGAGAGAGAGAGAGAGAGAGAGAGAGAGAGAGAGAGAGAGAGAGAGATGGAGAGAGAGAGAGAGAGGGAGAGAGAGGGAGAGAGAGAGAGAGAGAGAGAGCGAGACAGAGAGAGAGAGAGACAGAGCGCTGCATTTGGGTAACGTAACCCAAGGTGCTGGATATTGAGGATGTTTGGCCTGTTACTTTTTCTTTTTTTTAATTTTTTAATTCTTTTATTTTTGGCCTTTGACAGGCCTGTCAAAAATTCTCTTTTTGTCAAATTATAAAAAATTATATTATATCTTTTTTTATGTCAATATTTTTTTTAAAACTTTTATTTCATACAAAGCAATGTATGTTTACAAGTTGTAGTGTGTGTTTCTTTTGCTTGTGTATATTACAGAGCGTTGCCGTTTGTTAGTGTTAAGTGTAACATTGTGAATAAACCAAATACATACATATATACAGTTATGATAATATGACATTTATGGCATAGTGCATGTAGATACACATTCCTTGCATATGCTTCACTTCCACTTTCGCAAGCGGAATGCATGAAACACCTGGCCATCTCTCCCAGAAACTTTAAAGATATTTAAAAAGTGTTATTCCTTGTTATACTGAATATTGATTCTTTAATTTCTGTAAAATTTTATAAAAGATTAAAATAAATACTATAATCATTTAAATCACATTCTATATGAATGACTACATTAGTATTGTCCCTTGAAATAACTGACATGTCTGACATTGTTATGTCCCTTTCTGCTTTTTTAATTTCGTGTCTTCCGTTTAATGTCTGAGAGAGAGAGAGAGAGAGAGAGAGAGAGAGAGTGTGTGTGTGTGTGTGTGTGTGTGTGTGTGTGTGTGTGTGCGTGTGCGTATGTTCCTCTTTTTAACATGCTGCCCTTCACCTTCCTAATTTCACTATGCAGTGGATGTTGTGTGTTTGCGTTAACTCTGAGGTAATCACGTGCTCAGCAAATTTGTATTCCTCTACAATGGTTGGAAAATCAAGAAGGCAGCGTATCGCCCTGCATGCTGTATCTCTTGCACATCCAAGAATAATGCGCATAGCTTCGTTCTGTATCCTTTCTATCTGCTTGCGGCTGAGAGTCAGAATCGCCATCGCATACTCCAAAACAGACATGACCAGCCCCTAGTATAGAAGACATAGATGGCGCTGCTCACAATTTGCTGCCGCCATCACCCACATCACAGCCAAACCCCGCTTGGCCTTTGTTATTACCTGGTCTATGTGCTCACTATAAGCACGGTTCGATCAAAACGTATCCCTAAGTAATTCAATGCCTACGTTCTTTCCACAGTCTCTGAACACAGATTTACAGTTGGTGTTTGGATGTTGACAATATGATTATTCAACGAGAACCACGTCACTGTTGCCTTTGTTGGGTTGACAATTGCCCCAGCTTCAACACACCAAGCACTTATGCGATTGAATTCGGTTTGTAGTTCCACAGCAACCTGATCTCTATCCTTACCCTGACGATACACTAAAACATCGTCAGCATATGACACCGTCCTCCCCGGTCCATTGATCTGCTCGCTTGTGATTCTCACAGTGGTGTAGGCGTTGAACAGCACCGGAGATACTGGTGATCCCTGTGGTAGGCCAGGATATAAATTGTTGTTGGTTCCGAAGTCCAACTGCCACATCTAAAAACTTCTTTCCGCTGGAAGAGGGCTGCAGCGATCCAACTAAGGAGGAAAGGACTTATCTTGAGTTCAATGGTACTCTGTTGTACACATCTCAAGAGCAAGCCTGCAGCAAAGGTTTCAATGCCTGAGTGGAAACCTTCATATACATCATGGGCAAAAACTGCTGCATTGGTCCAAGGGTTCTCTTTTGGGACGGTATCCTCCCAGGGTAGGTGGGAAACACCTTGCCTCTCTAGCTGATTTGATATTTTTTCTGGCAATTAACTTCTCCAGTAGCTTGCCTATAGTATTCTGCATGGTTATTACTCGATATCCCTAAATGTTTGTGTGGTCTTTGCCAGGCTTCGGCAACGGAATCAGATAGCTGTGTAACCACTCCTCTTTGATGCTAGCACTCCTTATACTGTTGTTGTACATGTCTGCTAGTTTCTCTAGCTCGTTGTCGGTACACCTATTCTTGTCGTCATATCTTATTGAAATTATTCCATCTGGCCCTGGAGAGCAGTTGTTTTTTGTTTTTGTTTTTTATCGCCGAAGCACATCCTTGATTTCTTTCACTGTCACTGTGTCTTCATCCGAAATGTTCTGGACCTTGCAACTGTCTGAGGTGACCTCCTTGGCGAGATTTCGGCCTCTCATATCTGTCTGGTTGCTCTGCTCTAGATAGCGTTCGAAGAGGGCTTTGCCCTTGTCCTCGTCAGTCCTCTGCCAGATAAGGTCAGCACCTTGGAAGTCAGAAATGCTCTTATTCTTGACTACCCCACTCATGCTTTTATGTAGTCGCCAGAACAATTTCAGTGACTTGTCTGTGCTTACTCTTTGACACACCTCTGCCCATTTTTTACTTTTAACCAACTTGACCAGTTTTTTGAAATAGCTTACTTTTGTGTGCATCTCTCTTTCTAAGTGCATGCAGGGACTAGGATGGGCAACTTTGTTCTTCTTGGCGTTTTGCCATTTCCTTACAGCACTGCGCTTATCCACCCAGGCCTTGTCCACATCAAAATTCCACCACGGTGGCTGCTCCCAGCTGTTTTTTCCTGCCCTGAAGCTTTCTGCGCTTGTCGCACCTTACTTTACTCACTACATCTTGCCCTGTACTGTCATACTGGAAAGTCTTGACCGTTAATTTGTGCTGTCTAGTTCTGCCTTTCTCCACCAATATGCTGCAAGGGTGTGGTGGTCGCTGCCGTGGTACCCTAGGACACCCTATCTACACACTGTAGTGAGTGAAGGAGAAACCAGCGCCAGATCAATAGGACTATCCTCATCACCTGGCCAGCTTGCTGTCCTGGTGACACAGCCACTTTTGATACAAATCAGGTCAATGGTTTCAAGTGCAGTTTCGAGCGCCTCCCTCTGTGTGTTGGAGGACTTGTTCTAGTATGTGTTATTAAATTTACCTTCCATTATTATGTATACTGTGTAGGGGAAGGGGGAGGGGGGAATTTATAGGGAGTAAATACTAATGGGATGGGGGAATGACGTTATGAAAATATGGTGAAGGGGTGCACGGGCCAAAAAAGGTTGAGAACCATTGGTCTAGAGGAAGAAAACCTTGCACAGATGCATATCACATCAGAACACACTGACCTTTCACATGCAAAACCAGGTGTGAACCCCCCCCCCCCCCTCCCCCCAATTCAAAAGACGAACGAGGTGTCAGCGTGGATGAATGGGTAAGAGCACTTGTTCTTAAACATCCGATGTGTTGATGTCGAGGTAGCAGGTTCAACCCCAACACCAGCCAATGGGACTAACATGTTGACTTCTCATCCTTGACTCGAGGACGTAAATTATAATTACTTCTGAAGTCGTAGTGGGTTCGCTTGATGGGAGGGACCCTGGAAATGGGGAAAGCTAATCCTCAAGCAAAAATTCAGCCCGTTTCTACTAGAAGTAGCGTATATGGACAACGCTCAAGTTCAAAGTGAGTGAGAGCAAAACAAAAAAGGAATGAATATGAGGAAGAAGGAGAAGAAGTCGGATAAGATGATTGATAGGCGCACATATCAGTTGTTCTATAGAATATGAGGAAGAAGGAGAAGAAGTCGGATAAGATGATTGATAGGCGCACATATCAGTTGTTCTATAAACAGATGCAATACATTTATCATTATCCTTGTCTGGACATACTGGGGGGGGGGGGGGGGGGGGGGGGGGGAGAATACAAGATACGAAGTAAACAACAAAACAATTCACTATCACACACAAATCTGATTTAACAAAGAAAATAGAACAAATAACAAACACCAATTATTTGTTTCATAAATTTCTTCATTATGATTATTGCATTTCTTCTGAGGTGTGTGTGTATTTGCCAGATTGGACAGAACTACATAAACAATGGACTAGGGAAAAAAAAAACACCAATTTATTATCATGTACATATGCATATGTATCTATAGCTAATATGTAAATATATGAAAACTTGACATGAACATACAGTGCAGTAGTTGATTAAATAAATATACAAAGAAAACATGTGCTTTATACAAATTGTTTACCAAAAATAAAATTGCCAGATAACAACGTTTCAAATTGCTGAATACATTAATGCACGTAAACACTTAGATCTAATGTTTCATTCGTCCACAGTTTTTCCTCTTGTACACTGGGATGTAGAGTGGCCATTAGGGGATGTTTTATTTTGGCAAGATGATACACAAACACAGGCATCATGCATAGATGTCATACACACTTTAAAGATGTGAAGATGTGAGAGTGTCTATCTTTGGTGCAGAATTCATCATTCTCTTTGAATTAGAGTCTGCCTGTGTTTGGTGTAGGATTCATCATTCTCTTTGAATTAGAGTCTGTTTATATTTGGTGCAGGATTCATCATTCTCTTTGAATTAGAGTGTTTACGTTTGGTGCAGGATAAATCATTCTCTTTGAATTAGAGTATGTCTATATTTGGTGCAGGATTCATCATTCTCTTTGAATTAGAGTCTGACTGTGTTTGGTGCAGGATTCATCATTCTCTTTGAATTAGAGTATGTCTATATTTGGTGCAGGATTCATCATTCTCTTTGAATTAGAGTCTGCCTGTGTTTGGTGCAGGATTCATCATTCTCTTTGATTTAGAGTGTGTCTATTTTTGGTGCAGGATTCATCATTCTCTTTGAATTAGAGTGTGTCTATATTTGGTGCAGGATTCAACATTCTCTTTGAATTAGAGTCTGTTTATATTCGGTGTAGGATTCATCACTCTCTTTGAATTAGAGTATGTCTATATTTGGTGCAAGATTCAACATTCTCTTTGAATTAGAGTCTGTTTATATTTGGTGTAGGATTCATCACTCTCTTTGAATTAGAGTATTTCTATATTTGGTGCAAGATTCAACATTCTCTTTGAATAAGAGTGTCTATGTTTGGTGCAGGATAAATCCTTCTCTTTGAATTAAAGTGTTTATATTTGGTGCAGAATTTATCATTCTCTTTGAATTAAGAGTCTGTTTATATTTGTGCAGGATTCATCACTCTCTTTGAATAAGAGTGTCTATGCATGGTGCAGGATTCATCATTCTCTGTCAATTAGAGTATGTCTATGGTTGGTCCAGGATTCAACATTCTCTTTGAATAAGAGTGTCTATGTTTGGTGCAGGATTCATCATTCTCTTTGAATTAGAGTCTGTCTAGCTTTGATGCAGGATTCATCATTCTCTTTGAATTAGAGTCTGTTTATATTTGGTGCAGGATGCATCACTCTCTTTGAATTAGAGTATGTCTGTATTTGGTGCAGGATTCATCATTCTCTTTAAATTAGAGCATGTCTATGTTTGGTGCAGGATTCAACATTCTCTTTGAATAAGAGTGTCTATGTTTGGTGCAGGATTCAACATTCTCTTTGAATTAGAGTCTGACTATATTTGGTGTGACAGGCACGCTAGCGAAGTTGATAGCGAACTTCGCTGGTAATGTGAGGAAAATACTGGCTGCCTATTCCTCCTGGCTCTAGGCCTACAAAATGTGATGGTGCTATAACACTGTAGGCCTGTAGCAGGACACTGCTACGGGACAATGAAAAATAAAACATATTTGGTGTAGGGTTCAAAGATCTGTGTGATAGGGTTCAAAGATCTGTGTGATAGGGTTCAAAGATCTGTGTGATAGGGTTCAAAGATCTCTGTGATAGGGTTCAAAGATCTCTGTGATAGGGTTCAAAGATCTCTGTGATAGGGTTCAAAGATCTCTGTGATAGGGTTCAAAGATCTCTGTGACTAGGGTTCAAAG
>JACEFZ010026256.1:0-10000 GCA_014155875.1 Cepaea nemoralis
GGCCTTAAAAAAAAGGAAAAAGGGGGGTTTGGTTTTTGGGGGGCGGTGAAAAGGGGTAGATAAGTGCCCCCGAACACTAGCATCATACATTTTCAGATCTTTAAAAGGAAACCCTTTGAAGGAAAAAAAAAAAAGAAAAAGATGCCCCCTCCATGTCGGCGTAGGTGTCGGATTTGAATCAGATCGAACCTGAGGGTGGTGTAAGACCAAAACAATTAAAAACATGGCTGCTATCTTTTCTATATTACGGCCAAATATGTGCAGGCCCCCGGCCTTTTGGATGAGTCTGCTTGTGGCTTGCGGCGGCAGTTTGACTTGTAAAACCCCAAACCGATGTGTGGCTACAACCAATCAGTTTTTGGTCTTAGAATTGATCCCATTTATTTAGAAAAAACACTGATTGGTTGGAAACTATACTGTGGGCGGGTTTATTTTATGTAATATATAACCAACTCACCATCTCTCATCACTTTGTGTTTTACACAAGAACGACGAACGATCGAGTCTGCATTTTTGTGGTTAGTAAACTGCTATTTCCCTTTCAAGTGGGGAAAAGTTTGACAGGCCCCTTTTTGTCTCAGTACCCAGGGGACTATCAACCATATACGGACATACCGATTTAGTGGATCGTCTCCCAGTTTTTGGCTATTCAAGCTGACTTGTAAGATTTATAAACCAGTTTTTTTACCCAGACCCCCCCCAAATTAAGCAAAGCATTATTCTGCCTTAGTTTACAAGGGGCAGCTGAAAAGATTTCATCACCGATTGAATCAAAGCCCGGACAACTTGTTCGGTTTTGAAAAACCCATACTAAATATGAACATTACATCTTGTTGTTTGGATATTTGGCATCCAATCTAGTAAAACGTCGAGTATCTACATTAGTGCAAGTTAAAAAAACAAATCATATTCAACACCATATACAGAGGTTTCAAGTCAGTGACGATTATCTTATTACAATTCGCTACGAACGACCTAAAAAGATGGTACTCGGCAATCATCTGAGAAAAAAGTATGGCAACTGTGGAAAAGGGTTCACTGAAAAGCGCAGTCTGCTTCGCCATATTCGAACAAACACAGTACAAAGACCCGTGTTTATTCGTGTCAAACTTGTGTCATCAATTTTCAGGAAAGACACTACAAAGTCACATTTCAAAAAACACAAACACCAGGATCTCATCCAGTGTATACCAACAGAAACGTCACACCTTTTTCACCAAAGTGCGTAAGAGACCCGCGGCTCCAATATGATGGGACAAACAGGAAGAAAAAAACCTAAACAAAACGAAAAAAGCCTATCCAGCTACCAACACAAAACCCGAGGATGAAGCGGGCTCCTACACCAAGCACCAGTATGTTAGACAAGTATACAAAGACAACTGGAGTAGTATCAAACACATAACAAATCACACATAAAGTCTGTCTATACATTTTTATTAGTCCCAGACACAAACCCTAAAGACTGGGCTGAGACCTTGTACAAACTTTAACACTCAAAAGAGCATATTAAAACAACTTTAGTTATCATGTAGTCCTTAGGGGACATCGAAAAACAAACTCTTCGGTTTTACCATGCATTTTTCAATAACGCTTCGTCTTTGAAATTCCCAACTAAATTTGAAACAGACAAAACTTTGACGGTTTTATCAAAAAGTACACGAACACGACATTCTTACATACGCAGGCAAAAAAACGTCCAAATACCAAAATCACGACAAGACGATTCCAGCTATAAGTTTTTATCTCTATCATACCCAGAACTCTGCCCGTTAATAAAAACCCGCCGTTTTTTATGAAAAAGGGTTCGATACCATTGTAATGGGTATTATGATCATATTAGATATAAAATCACCTATGATCAACCATTTTGTATACTGATGTTTTGCTTCTTTTTATTTTTGTAACATTTACTGGAAAAAACTGTACAATAAAAGTTATATGTATTTTAAAATTTTGTTCACTTGTTGGCTTTTAGTGTTGCCGGTACAAATCGGTGTCATGTGGTGAACGGATGTTACATGTTGAGGGGCAAATTAAAGAAAAATCTCGGCGAAACTTATGAAAAATAAGAAAATTTGTTAACTAGATGGGGAAAAATTGACCAAGTAAAAAATATCTCATCCAAACTATAACAAACATGAAAATTTTTAACCAACGGTGAAAAATATTTGCCAAGTAAAGAAATATTTCAAAAAAAACATATAAAAAGTAGGAAAATTGTTAGTCAAATGTAAAACAATATTGCCCAAGTAGAAAAAATGTTAGTCAAAGGGCAAAAATATTGGTCAAATACAAAAAATTTTCCCAATCAAACTTATAAAAGGTAGGAAAATTGTAAGTCAAATGTAAAAAATATGGGGCAAATAGGAAATCATATTAACCAAATAGGAAAAATATCGCTCAAATTTATAAATATATCGACCAAATAGGAAAATGTGTTAACGAAAGATGAAAACTATGGGTCAGGTAAAGAAAAATTTCAAAGAAGCTTATAAAAAAGGAAACAATGATAGTCAAACTAATTTTAAAAATGGTGGTCAAGACAGAAATATCTCATCCGACCTTATAACAAGTAAGAAAATATACGAGTAAAATCAAGAAATATGTCGACCGAAGTAATACAATAGGCAGAACGATGGACAAACTTATAAATATTTCATTCAAACTTATAAAAACTATGATAAAATGATATCCAAATCAAATAACAGGCTGACCAAACTTATAATTACCTCATTCAACCTTATAAATAGTAGGAAAATTGTTAGCCAAATAGGCAAAATATGGTAAGATACACAAATATCTCAATCAAACTTATAAAAAGTAGGAGTAAAAGGCTAGTCCAACTAATAAAAATGGTGGCCAAACACATAAATATCTCAACCAAACTTATAAAAAGTAGGAAAATTGTAAGTCAAATGTAAAAATGTTGGGTAAATACAGAAATATGTTGACCAAACTTAAAATATCGCTGCTAAACTTATGAATACTAGGAAACTTTGTTAAACAAATGTGAAAAAATATCGACCAAACTTATAAAAATCTCCGCCAAAATTACGAAAAGTAGGAAACTTTGTTAACCACAGTTGAAAATATATCGGTCAAACTTATAAATGACTCGTCCGAATTCATAAAAAGTAGGAAATAATGTTAACCAAAAGGGCAAACTATTGACCAAGTAAAGAAATGTCTCGTCCAAAATTGTTAAAAGTAGGACAAAATTGTTAACCAAAGGTGAAAAAAGATCGGCCAAACAGATAAATATTTCTACTACACTTAAAAACAGTAGGGAAAATGTTGCTTCTATAGTTATGTCAAACGTGTCTTGATCTTTTATTTGAAAAGACATTTCACAATACATAATCAGCAACGTCAGCACTTTCCCTCTTTTACATTACTGAAAGCTTCAACTTATCATTCCAGCGTTTCTGTTTAAGAACCACTTATACAGACTAATCACTCATCACTCCATACTCTTGATTTTTTTTTCTTTATAACACAAAGTGTCTCTGTCTTTCATAGATAGCTTCACAACTTTTCCATGTCACAGCACCAAGAGCTCCAAACCTTCGTTGTACATGAGCTTCAACGACATAGTAATAACAACATTTATGGCAATGCAGTCTATGGCTCCACTTGGGATAGTTTCGATGTCATCTGAGTATTCGTCAGCAAAGATCCATTTCCCATAACTGATATCTTCAACTTTCCATACCACAATGTCTGCTATACTACTCTTCGATTGTTCCAGCTCTCAATACTGCAGGTGTTTTCTAGAAGTCTAGTGAAAATATCATTTCTCACTTTTTCCACCTCTATTTCAGTGTGTTATTTCACAACCAACCAACAGTGTCTGTTACGAGGTCGGTCTTCCTTAATACAACATCTGCCCTATTGACCCTTTGAATACCAGCGAATACATCTTCTAACCAATTTGCAAGGTTTCATACCACTTAACACTAATATTCTCTTTGCTTACAACACAACCCGTTTTCTACTGACTGGGTAAATTTCCCAACCCACTGGAGATAAATCGACTGTCCCCTATTCGACAAGACCCTATATTAGACAATGACTATGAGCATCAACCAGGATGGTCACTGCTAAAAAGGATACCAATAACAAACGATCTTCTTTACAGATGGCTATAGAATTATGATGCTATTCAATGTTACAATGAGAAGAATAAGGAAGACAATAAAGGTTGAAAAGAGGTGACGAGTAGTAAGGATGTATGGAAGGAAAAGAGACACAATAAGCAAGATATATATCAAGAACACTAATAAATAGATCAAAATAGAAGAGAAAAGGCTTAATCAAGTGGATAATTTTATATACTTGAGGTCATTTATAACCTCAGATGGTAGGTACACAATAGAGCTTAAGAGCAGAATACGGCCAACAAAAGAGGTATTTCAGAAAAGGAAACGTATCTTAGGTGATAAGTCACTATTATTGAAGGAACAAATAAATAAACTTTCAACAATAAAATTACACAAATTAAAAATTAATTTTCGACAATAAAATTTAACAATTAAATTGCTACCAGAAACATTCAAATTAGAAACAATAAAGAGAAATTTATTGTATAAATTTTATTGTCGAAAATTAATTTTTAATTTGTGTAATTTTATTGTTGAAAGTTTATTTATTTGTTCCTTCAATGATAGTGACTTATCACCTAAGATACGTTTCCTTTTCTGAAATACCTCTTTTGTTGGCCGTATTCTGCTCTTAAGCTCTATTGTGTACCTACCATCTGAGGTTATAAATGACCTCAAGTATATAAAATTATCCACTTGATTAAGCCTTTTCTCTTCTATTTTGATCTATTTATTAGTGCTCTTGATATATATCTTGCTTATTGTGTCTCTTTTCCTTCCATACATCCTTACTACTCGTCACCTCTTTTCAACCTTTATTGTCTTCCTTATTCTTCTCATTGTAACATTGAATAGCATCATAATTCTATAGCCATCTGTAAAGAAGATCGTTTGTTATTGGTATCCTTTTTAGCAGTGACCATCCTGGTTGATGCTCATAGTCATTGTCTAATAAAGGGTCTTGTCGAATAGGGGACAGTCGATTTATCTCCAGTGGGTTGGGAAATTTACCCAGTCAGCAGAAAACCGGTTGTGTTGTAAGCAAAGAGAATGTTAGTGTTAAGTGGTATGAAACCTTGAAAATTGGTTAGAAGATGTATTCGCTGGTATTCAAAGGGTCAATAGGGCAGATGTTGTATTAAGGAAGACCGACCTCGTAACAGACACTGTTGGTTGGTTGTGAAATAACACACTGAAATAGAGGTGGAAAAAGTGAGAAATGATATTTTCACTAGACTTCTAGAAAACACCTGCAGTATTGAGAGCTGGAACAATCGAAGAGTAGTATAGCAGACATTGTGGTATGGAAAGTTGAAGATATCAGTTATGGGAAATGGATCTTTGCTGACGAATACTCAGATGACATCGAAACTATCCCAAGTGGAGCCATAGACTGCATTGCCATAAATGTTGTTATTACTATGTCGTTGAAGCTCATGTACACGAAGGTTTGGAGCTCTTGGTGCTGTGACATGGAAAAGTTGTGAAGCTATCTATGAAAGACAGAGACACTTTGTGTTATAAAGAAAAAAAAATCAAGAGTATGGAGTGATGAGTGATTAGTCTGTATAAGTGGTTCTTAAACAGAAACGCTGGAATGATAAGTTGAAGCTTTCAGTAATGTAAAAGAGGGAAAGTGCTGACGTTGCTGATTATGTATTGTGAAATGTCTTTTCAATAAAAGATCAAGACACTTTTGACATAACTATAGAAGCAACATTTTCCCTACTGTTTTTAAGTTTAGTAGAAATATTTATCTGTTTGGCCGATCTTTTTTCACCTTTGGTTAACAATTTTGTCCTACTTTTAACAATTTTGGACGAGACATTTCTTTACTTGGTCAATAGTTTGCCCTTTTGGTTAACATTATTTCCTACTTTTTATGAATTCGGACGAGTCATTTATAAGTTTGACCGATATATTTTCAACTGTGGTTAACAAAGTTTCCTACTTTTCGTAATTTTGGCGGAGATTTTTATAAGTTTGGTCGATATTTTTTCACATTTGTTTAACAAAGTTTCCTAGTATTCATAAGTTTAGCAGCGATATTTTAAGTTTGGTCAACATATTTCTGTATTTACCCAACATTTTTACATTTGACTTACAATTTTCCTACTTTTTATAAGTTTGGTTGAGATATTTATGTGTTTGGCCACCATTTTTATTAGTTGGACTAGCCTTTACTCCTACTTTTTATAAGTTTGATTGAGATATTTGTGTATCTTACCAATATTTTGCCTATTTGGCTAACAAATTTTCCTACTATTTATAAGGTTAAATGAGCTAATTATAAGTTTGGTCAGCCTGTTATTTGATTTGGATATCATTTTATCATAGTTTTTATAAGTTTGAATGAAATATTTATAAGTTTGTCCATCGTTCTGCCTATTGTATTACTTCGGTCGACATATTTCTTGATTTTACTAGAATATTTTCTTACTTGTTATAAGTTCGGATGAGATATTTCTGTCTTTGACCACCATTTTTTAAAATTAGTTTGACTATCATTGTTTCCTTTTTTTATAAGCTTCTTTGAACTTTTTTCTTTACCTGACCCATAGTTTTCATCTTTGGTTAACACATTTTCCTATTTGGTCGATATATTTATAAGTTTGAGCGATATTTTTCCTATTTGGTTAATATGATTTCCTATTTGCCCCATATTTTTTACATTTGACTTACAATTTTCCTACATTTTATAAGTTTGGTTGAGATATTTATGTGTTTGGCCACCATTTTTATTAGTTGGACTAGCCTTTTCTCCTACTTTTTATAAGTTTGATTGAGATATTTGTGTATCTTACCAATATTTTGCCTATTTGGCTAACAAATTTTCCTACTATTTATAAGGTTGAATGAGGTAATTATAAGTTTGGTCAGCCTGTTATTTGATTTGGATAACATTTTATCATAGTTTTTATAAGTTTGAATGAAATATTTATAAGTTTGTCCATCGTTCTGCCTATTGTATTACTTCGGTCGACATATTTCTTGATTTTACTAGTATATTTTCTTACTTGTTATAAGTTCGGATGAGATATTTCTGTCTTTGACCACCATTTTTTAACATTAGTTTGACTATCATTGTTTCCTTTTTTTATAAGCTTCTTTGAAATTTTTTCTTTACCTGACCCATAGTTTTCATCTTTGGTTAACACATTTTCCTATTTGGTCGATATATTTATAAGTTTGAGCGATATTTTTCCTATTTGGTTAATATGATTTCCTATTTGCCCCATATTTTTTTACATTTGACTTACAATTTTCCTACTTTTTATAAGTTTGATTGAGATATTTATGTATTTGACCAATATTTTTGCCCCTTTGACTAACATTATTTCCTACTTGGGCAATATTGTTTTACATTTGACTAACAATTTTCCTACTTTTTATATGTTTGGTTGAAATATTTCTTTACTTGGCAAATATTTTTCACCTTTGGTTAACAAATTTTCATGTTTTTTATAAGTTTGGATGAGATATTTCTTTACTTGGTCAATTTTTCCCCATCTAGTTAACAAATTTTCCTATTTTTCATAAGTTTCGCCGAGATATTTCTTTAATTTGACCCTCAACATGTAACATCCGTTCACCACATGACACCGATATGTACCGGCAACACTAAAAGCCAACAAGTGAACACAATTATAATACATATAACTGTTTATTGTACAGTATTTCCAGTAAATGTTACAAAAATAAAAAGAAGCATAACATCAGTATACAAAATGGTTGATCAATAGGTGATGTTATATCTAATATGATCATACATACACCATGTACAATGGTATCGAACCTTTGTCATAAAAAACGGCGGTTATTTATTAAACGAGACAGAGTTCTGGGATATGATAGAGATAAAAACTTATAGCTGGAATCGTCTCTGTCGTGTATTTGGTATTTGGACGTTGTTGCCTAGCGTATGTAAGAATGTCGTGTTCGTGTACTGTTTTGATAAAACCGTCAAAGTTTTGTCTGTTTCGAATTAGTTGTGGAATTTCTAAGACAGAAGCGTTATTGAAAGATGCATGGTAGAACCGAAGAGCTTGTGTTTCGATGTGCCTAAGGACTACATGATAACTAAAGTTGATTTTGAATATGCTCTTTTGAGTGTTAAAGATCTTGTACAAGGTCTCTGTCCAGTCTTTAGGGTGTTGTGTCTGTGGACTAATAAAAAATGTATAGACAGACATATATGTGTTGATCTTGTTATGTGTCTTGATACTACTCCAGTTGTCGTTGTATACTTGTCTAACATCATCTGGTAGCGTGTGTAGAGAGCCCGCTTCATCCTCGGGTTGTGTGTTGGTAGCTGGATAGGCGTTTTCGTTTTGTTTAGTGTTCTTCTTCTTCCTGCTTGTCACATCACTATTGGTAGCCGCTGGTCTCTTACGCACTGTTGGTGAAAAAGGTGTTGACGTTTCTGTTGGTATTACACTGGATGATGATCCTGGTGTTGTGTGTTCTTTTGTAATGTGACGTTGTAGATTGTCTTTCCTGTTAAATTGATGATCACAAGTTTGACACGAATATACACGGGTCTTTGTACTGTGACTGTTACGAATATGGCGAAGCAGACTGCGCTTTTCAGTGAAGCCTTTTCCACAAGTTGCACATACGTGTTTCTCAGATGATTGCCGAGTAGCCATCTTTTTAGGTACGTTCGCTAGCGAATTGATAATAAGATAATCGTCACTCGACTTGAAACCTCTGTATATGGTGTTGAATATGATTAGTTTATAACTTGCACTAATGGTAGATAACTCGACGTTGACTAGTTTAGGATGCCAAATAGCCAAACAACAAGATGTAATGTTCACTAGTTTAGTATGCGGTATGAAATCCGAACAAGTTGTGCCGGTCTTTGATTCAATCGGTGATGAAATCTTTGCAGCTGCCGTTGTAAACTAAGGCAGAATAATGCTATTGCTTACACTTGGGGTGGGTCTGGGTAAAAAACTGGTTGATAAATCTTACAAGTCAGCTTGAATAGCCAAAAACTGGGAGACAGATCCACTAAATCGGTATGTCCGTATATGGTTGATAGTCCGTGCATACTGAGACAAACAGGTCCCTGTCAAACTTTCCACACTTGAAGGCAAATAGCAGTTGACTAACCACAAAACTGAAGACTCGATCGTTCGTCGTTCTTGTGTAAAACACAAAGTGAGTGAGAGATGGTGAGTTGGTTATATATTACATAAAGTAAACCCCGCCCCCAGTATAGTTGCCAACCAATCAGTGTTTGTCTAACATAAGATGTGGATCAATTCTAAGACCAACACCGTGATTGGTTGTAAGCCACACATCGGTTTGTGTGTTTTACAAGTCAAGCTGCCGCCGCAAGCCACAAGCAGACTCATCTCAAAGGCCGGCGGCCTGCACATATTTTGGCCGTAATATAGAACAGATAGCAGCCATGTTTTTTAATTGTTATGGTTTTACACCACCCTCAGGTTCGATCTGCTTCAAGTCCGACACCTACGCCGACATGGAGGGTCATCTTTACTTTTTTAAATATTTTTTTTCCTTCAAGGATTTCCTTTAACGATCTGAAAGTGTATGATGCTAGTGTTCGGGGGCACTTATCTACCCCCTTTTCACCACTCACCAACCCCTTAACAACGAATATCACTAAGCCACCCTCTTTACTTTTTTAAGGTTTTCCTTTATACTATGTAATGGTAGTGCATAAACCACTACAGGTCTCTACAGATCACTAATAACCGCAATAGGAAAACTGGAGCTATTGGCATTACAGCGTAAATTGCGCGACAGGCAATCTCTCCCGCATTGATCGACACACGATTCACTTGAGTTTCTCCTTTGTTAACATATAATTAATAGTACCAACTGTCGCCAGCACAACTAATTCATAATACACATTATTTCTTTTACTA
>JACEFZ010026256.1:15000-31675 GCA_014155875.1 Cepaea nemoralis
GTATGTGTGAGAGAGTGTGATTACGAGAGTGAGTGTGTGTGTGTGTGAAGGATTGTGTGTTAGAGAGTGAGACAGTGGGAGAGTTGATGTGTTAGTGTGTGTGTGTGTGTGTGAGCGTGCGCATGCGTGCGAGTGTGTATATGAAAGAATACACAGAGAGAGAGAGAGAGAGAGAGAGAGAGAGAGAGAGAGAGAGAGAGAGAGAGAGAGAGAGAGAGAGAGAGCTGAACAGATGCATGTCATGTAACACGCATGTTATGTAACACGCGAATCCATATGTTTGTGTATTCTCATCTGTCATATTATCAGTTAAATACCATTTGATTTTATCATGCATAATATAAACTCATGTTCATTACTGTAGTTTGAGTGAGAGAGTCAGTGAGTGTGAATGAGAGACAGAACGAGTGAGCATGAGAGGGAATGAGTGAGCGGGAGAGTGAATGAGTGAGCGGGAGAGTGAATGAGTGAGCGGGATAGTGAATGAGTGAGCGGGAGAGTGAATGAGTGAGCGGGAGAGTGAATGAGTGAGCGTGAGAGTGAATGAGTGAGCGTGAGAGTGAATAAGCGGGAGAGTGAATGAATCAGCGGAAGAGTGAATGTGTGTGTGTGTGTGTGAGAGAGAGAGAGAGAGAGAGAGAGAGAGAGAGAGAGAGAGAGAGAGAGAGAGAGAGAGAATCACTATTTTTACGTCACATATATTTTATGTACACATTTTTCTCCATGTTTAACATTTTTATGAGACTGCTCATGACAAGTGTCAGTGTATGTGTGTGAGTAAAGTGTGGGAGTTTGATCATACTAGTTTCAATACTAACGTGAGACATTTTGTATGTGTCTAGATGTGAGGAAGTGTGAGTGTATGTGGAGGATGTGTGAGTGTGGGATATGTGTGGGTGGGGGGGTGTGTGGGTGTGGGTATGCGTTTGGATGGGTTGGGGTGTGTGGGTTTTGGTGGGTAGTGGTATTTGTGGGTGTTGGTGGGATGTGTGGATGGATGTGTGGGGGTGAAAGTAGGGGTGTTGGAATGGGTGTGGTGGATGTGTGTATGGGTGGAGGATATGTGTATGGGACGGATGCGGGGGATGTGTGTTTATGTGGGTGGAGATGTGTGGATGGTTTGAGGAAGTATGTGCGGGAGGCGGGGTTGTGTGGGTAGGGGATTGTGTTGGGTGGATTGGGGATGCAAGGGGAGAAGTGTATGGTGTGTGGGTTTGAGATATATGTGCGGTGTGTTGGTGGGGGATGTGTGAATGATATGTGGGTGGAGGGTATGTTTGTGGTGGTATGGGTGGAGGATAGTGTGTGGTGTGGGGGATGTGTGTGATGGGTGCGGGGAATGTGCGAATGGGTGGGGTATATGTGTGGGTGAGTAGGGGATTGTGGTGGTTGGGGGAAGTATGTGGGGGTGTGTGGGTGGGAGATGTGTGTGTGTGTGGATGGGGAATGTGTGGGTGGGGGTGTGTGAGTGGCTTAGGGATGTGTAGGTGGGTGAGGGAGTTGTATGTGTCGGGGTGGGATGTGTGAGTGGGTGGAGGATGTGTGTGGGTAGGGGTATTGTGATCGAGAGATGTTTGGTTGGGGGTGGGTGGGGGTGTGTGGGTGCGTAGTGGAGGATGTATGCGTGAGTGAGTGTCTGTTGGTGGACGGGTAGGGAATGCGTTTGTGGGGGGGGAGAGGTGTGTGGGGTGTTGGTTGGGGATATTGTGTGGGTGAGGTATGTGTGTGTGGGTGGGTGATTTTTGTGGTGTGGTGAGTGGGGGTATGTGGGGTGGATGGGTAAGTGTATCTGTGTGGGTGTGGGTGAGAATATTGTGTGGTATCTGGGTGGGGGGTATGTGTGTGGTGTGTAAGTGGGGATGTGTTGGTGAGGGAAGTGTGTGTGGTGCGTGGGTTGGGAATAGTGCGTGGTAGGGGGTGTATGTGATGTGCGGGTGGGGGATTGTGTGGTGGGGGATTAGGTTATGGCGTGTGTGGGTGGGTGGAAGTTGTATGTGTGGGTGGTGGGGTGTGTGTGTGAGTGGATTGGGGATGTATGGGTGGTTAGGGAGATGTGTGTGTGTGTGGGGGTGGGGTTAGGGACATGTTATTTGGTAGGGATGTGTGTGTATGGTTTGGGGATGTGTGAGTGGATGTGCGATGTGTGGGTAGGTGGGGAATTGTGTGCATGGGTGGGGAATATGTTGTCGATGGAGATGTGGCTGGGGGATGGGTGGTTTGAGGTGTAGGTGGGGAGAGGATGTGTGGGTTAGGATGTGTATGTGGATGGGCGTGGGATGTGTGGGTTGGTGGAGGAATGTTTGCGGGTGGCGAGTGTGTTTTGGTTGGGGGATCAGGTGAGGGCAGTGTGTGTGGGTGGGGGATGTGCGAGAGGGGGATGGGTCGGTTGGTGGGGTATGTATGTGTCCCTTGGTGTGCGTGTTTGTGGGTAGGTGGGGGTGTGTATGTGTCCCTTGGTGCGAGTGTGTGTGGGTAGGTGGGGGTGTTGTGTGGGTGGGGTGATGTATGGATAGGTGGGAGATGGGCCTCATAACATGGTAATTAGCCTTGTTTATGTTTACAACATTCATTTCACAATGTTTATTTTTCTTCCTATGTAAATGTATAATGCTCTTGATGAACGAAAGACGAGTGATTATAAGGGCCGAATGTAAGACGGGCCTGCGCGCCCAATTTGTGACCCTAATAAAATTGATTTTTGATTGGATTTGATCTTGTACAGCCCCAATAACACAAGCACTGAGTGATTTGATCCTAAAATACGTTGTATAACAATCAACCTTACTGTCTCTATTATAGGGAACAGCATGAGTGAAACAGCGTATTTATAGACCGACCTACTCCGCATACTTCATGTTGTATGTCGCAGGCACTAATCCCCCACCCCCCCCCCCTCTCTCTCTCTCTCTCTCTCTCTCTCTCTCTCTCTCTCTCTCTCTCTCTACAATCTTGCTCCTCTGTGCCTACCTAAGCCATGTGTATTGCTGGTGGTCGGATCTTATACAGCCCCAATAACACCAGTAATGGGTGATTTGATACTAAAAACGTTGTATAACAATAAACCTTACTGACTCTATTTCACAGGGAACATTATGAGTGAATCCTTGTATTTGTAGACCGACCTACTCCGCATACCCCATGAGGCACATCACAGGAATGACACCCACCTCTCTCTCTCTCTCTCGCTCTCTCGCTCTCTCTCTCTCTCTCTTCCCTCTCTCTTTCTCTCTCTCTGTCTCTCTCTCTGTCTGTCTCTCTCTCTTCTTATATATACCTTGCACATATCCATGTACTGTTGAGTGGTGTATATGTATGTATGTGCGCTCATGCATATCAGTCCACCCAGATCTTAGGACTTGCCTCAAAATAACATATATGAGTGCATAATGGGATTTTGGTTAGTACCACCATCATGCTTGCGCCAACTCATGCTTCGTTAGTACATCCACTGAGATTGACATGTTGTCGTGTATAACAAAGTAAAGGGGATTGCTTGGGGAAAACTACTGTATTGATATTTAATTAAGACAACATTTCGCAACGACAACATTTCGACGATTTATGATCATATGGCAAATACGGGAAGTCGCTTAAGACGATTAATCAACCATGGCACTTAATCAGTTAATAACCTTCTACAGCGTGTATTTTTAATGACTGTGGGGTTTTTGAAAATATTGCCGATCCAAGTTTTGTATTAACCTTTTATTTTTCATGAAATCCACACAAGGTGAATACAAAACTTGGAACAGCAATATGTTCAAAAACCAAACAGTCATTATAAATACAAAATGAATTGCAAACAGTTAGGTATATTTATCTCCTGCGAAAACGAAGTGACATACTAAACACAGGCATAATGCACATAGTTTACATATCTTACAAGGAAATCCATCGCACACAGGTGAAAACAACGTGTGACTTATCCAAAATCAGATGCAATCAATAAATATAAATGAAATAAGAAAACTAAACACATTACGCACAATAGGACACACAGGACGGCCGACGTTTCGATTCTAAGACTCTTTATCAAGGACAGGACAACACAAATAGATTTTTTTAAAAACGAAAAAAGACACACAATAAATGACACAGCTACTTGTTGCCAATGTGAGAGGAGAAATGGTGGTTTGAACCGGTTAAGGCAGGGCGCTCTTTTGGCTACAAAGTTTACGTATAGTTGGGCTGCCAGATGGCCAGATAGGATTTGTGTTGCCAAAGATAAGTGAACAATCCGATATTAATATACAGAGGTGTGTAGACAGTTAGGTATGCATATATAAAGGGAGGACAGCATAGTTATAAACAGTGTTAAGAGTTGAATATGAATAAATAGAGGTGTGTGAACAGTTGCATATAAATATGTAGAGGGAAGATGGCATAGTTATACAGTAGCGTCCACAACAGTATTGATACCTGCTGGATAAAAGCATCCCAGTTTGGCAGACACCTTGCCGACCGCTTTAGGGAACACTTTAGAGATATTAACCAGGGCGCTGATAAACCTGTCCCCAACCATTTTAATTCGCCTAACCATAATGGAGTCGACGATGTATGTGTAACTGCATTGAAACCTTGTTTCTCCGACATCCCCTTTAGGCTCAAAATTGAAAGACAGTTAATAAACTCTCTGGGACACTTCCATCCAGCAGGTATCAATACTGTTGTAGACGCTACTGTATAACTATGCCATCTTCCCTCTACATATTTATATCCAACTGGTCACACGCCTATATTTATTCATATCAAACTGTTTACACTGTTTATAACTATGCTGTCCTCCCTTTATATATTTCGTATGCCAATGCAAATCTTAATACCGAGCTGTGAAAGTTATTTCTTTGCAATGTAATGACGTCAATTGCAAACCAGTATTTTGCTTTACGCCATTAAGTTTCTAGGGCTGAAAAAGTAGGTGTGTAGAGAACGATATCAAACCATAAGTTCTTAGTGAATAAATTATATGTACGCAAATTGAATCTGATAAAGCGAACTTGCAATAAAATGCCAACCCGTGTCTTAAGGCATGTTATGGGCTAGTGATTACAATGCAAGATGTGTTTCCGCTGAACAAAGGGGCATGGGGGAATCAATACGTAGATACGAATATCGTCATTGCATTTATAGAATTGGAATGTCAGGCTTCAGTCAACATAGACGTTCACTAACGTGTAACGATCATGGAAAATTTTTCCATAATTTTACTTTTAATAATATATTTTACGAGTTTTTCTTTAGTTGTATACTCACACTGAGTTCGACATCAATGCATCTACTCATGTATGTGATTGTTAAGACCCTGCCATTGCTTGCGATGTTACGCTATATTGTAGTGTGTAATTCCAATGATAGTTTATGTTTGGTTCATTATGTTATTGTCGATTGATTGTGTCTAGATAGTTTTCTTTAGAAAAAACTATTGAAGCCTACACCTGCTCCATTTGAAGACAAACTTAATGGGGATTCCAATAAGCGTATGTTCACTGTTGCTTTCTTTGAATTTATTTTTATGACGTCTATAGGTGAACGAAGAAGGAGACTGTGTTTGTTTCCCCCCCCCCCCCCCCCCCCCCCAATATTAACTATGCACATCAGCCTACCCAACAATCTCTATGTTTGTCTGTCTGACAACTGTAACAGAGTTAGGAATAGGAAGAAGGGGCAACGAGGTGTGCATAGTCAATAGGGAAGTAGGGCACGGTCAAGCACCATAATATGGGGTAGTTAGGATGGGTCGTCCGATGACGAGGATCTTGGAAACAAGGTCAGTTGTGAACGACCCATCCTTCGATATGGACGTATGATTCAACTGGGCAACATCTGGCTTGATTGATGGTGTGTTATAACCTATCTCCGTTGATTATGAATAAAGTAATATGAAGAAAGAACTGTCTTGGAGTTATTGCCAGTTCACCATTACTTCGCTGTACTGTTACAGTACAGAAATGTTGCCCAATGACCAGGATCGAGTTTGAACCAAGTACTGCACCACTATACTTGATGAGGCCAGAGATCTATACCGTGCTTGTACAACAGATTTTGGGTAATTCGATACCTTCGGCACCATAGCACCTAATATGATCTCTAGTGAACGCTGGAGAAAGTTCTTCAAGATGTTGATCAACTGCGAGCTCTTGGCTGGGTCATGAAGCCACGTTATTCGATCAAAACTCCTCCGGGCTCTGTTGTCAAAAACTGGCCGACTCGGCTCTGTTGTGTGAGAGCCGTTATCGCTGTCAAGTCTTCGCCGGGCACTGGGGCACTGTTGTTCGAGCGGTTTGCTAACGGGATTGTTTTTGGCGGACGACATGGATACCTACTTCTGATCGTACCTCCCACTGTTGCAGGGACTTCAAAGACTTCTGCATTCCGCCATACATAGTAATTAGGCCGCATCAAATTTTGCTGACTGAATCGTTGTCACACAGTCTGCTCGTTGCCAAATTTTGCTGACTGAATCGTTGTCACACAGTCTGCTCGTTGCCTGAATAACGCCGCTGCTCTACACTATCGTTCATTGCTGATTTCAGAGGGCTGGCCAGTGCTGTCCTCTGATCACAGTCGTTGATTGTTGACTTCGAGAAGTTTTCAAAATGAAAGTCAGCCTTAAGATCTTTACGGGGTGGTGAAGCCCGCTTTGTCAAGTCAGTCAGCCGCTGCCTGCACTGTCGTTTGAGAGGTTAACCAAGCCGCCACCTATATTATCGTTTGTCGTCTCAACGCCTGCCTGCACTGCCGTTTAGAGGGGCTAACCAAGGCCTCCGCTGATCGTAGTCGTGTAATACTGACCCTCGAGGACCTGCTGTCACGATCTAAACTCAAGAGGCTTGTTCAAGGCGCCACCTGCATTGTCGTTGGTCTCAACGGGCTACCAAAAGCCGCTACATTGAATCGCTGTTTCGGGGAGCTGACCAAAGCTGATCTCTGGTTACTGTCTGATTTTTTTGAAACTTGGGGATCTGATCGTTGCTGTCGGGACTACTAACTTATCGAGCCTTATCGAGCCTTATCGATCCTTACGGGGTACTGAAGCCGCCTTGTCGATCCTTGTTCAAGTACTTGGGTGCCAGATACCGTGCCTCTCAGTCTCAGCATACAAGAGCGAAACCTGAAAACCATTAATGTGCAGTTTTCGACGCGTGTCTAACTACAGACAGGGACCCTAATCGTTGACAGCCAACAATTGTAAAGTATAAATTTAATATTGTAGTATTAGAAGATTATAGGACCTGATAAGTTTAATTAACATATTATTATATTTAACATATTATTATTATAGTGAATTATTTTGTACAAATTTGAAATGGAAATCTTTTATAGGAAGTTAGGACGTGTGACAGAGTTAATGGACAGCTTAAGGATGGACGTAGACAGAATTTCGTCTATGATAAAAGTGATCAAGAGACAGACGCTTGAACGAACAGGAGCAAAAGACAGATATGAGATGTTTTGATGTAGACAAGCCCAATAGATGGCAGCCGGTCAATAGGAACGATAACCAGTGTGGCTACAATTACTAAAGTTATCAACCTATATAAATATGAAAGCAGATAAGAGTGAGACACAGAGTACATATAGGAATTAGTAATGGTCAGAAAAGGAAACAGTGGTCGTGGCCTTCAAATAGTGAAAACGCAAGAGCCTTGACGAGAGAACTGGTTTCAGATCAGACAGTTGCGATATTCGGTAGCAAGGTTGAGTAACAGAGAAAGAAACACAGATAAGATTTTGGGTAGTCAGGAGGTGTCTTCAGTCTTTAGTGTCAGACGAGAAAGAGAGACACAGACGCAAGCCAGGCAGTAGTGTGGAAAAGAGTACACAGACGTCGATTGATAAAGTGACAAAGCGAGACACTGGTACAGAGGTTGGACAACCCAAGACAGAAGACAGGCAGACAAGAACCAAAGATGTTAAAAGACAGGTGAGGAAAAGTATTAGGGAAAGGAATACTACAAATAGTATGATAGTTAATAGAGGTACGACGACTGGTATGTCAAGTTCCTCAGGTATAGACATTAAATTAATCCCTAAATGGTGTAGAAATGTTAGGTGTGGAAGTTCAGGTTATGGAGAGGATATTTCCACCTCTACCGCATATTATAGTAAATACTGCGCTGCTGAGACAACTGATACTGATGATTCAGAGAACGAGAGGATTGCACTACGAGCAGATCCTGACTCGAAGCGTGATGTTTCCTCATACGGTGTGGTTGCTAGTAGACAGAAAGACAGAATTTTAGAACAAGATACCAGTATATATGACAGAAAAGTAGTGAAGGCTAGGAGACGAATACCAAGAGACAGAGAAAAAGATACTTTCAAAAAGAAAGATGTTTGCCTAGTAGAAAGTAGAACACAAAAACTAGAAGCGTCACTGGACAAAGCTAGAAGTCTCATGAAGTCGGTGAGACCATGGTTATATATAAATAAGAATTAACTAATACGTGAAGAGTGGATATTTTGTTGGTTGGAGTCATTCAAATACGATGAGACTTATACCGGCTCAAATGTTGTGTTGCTGTGGAGAGGATTAAAGTAGAAAACGGTGGAGAATCACTACAAGTAATGTGTGATGTCGAGAACTGATGTATTGCATAGGTTATTTTGAGGGGGTATAAAGTAGTCATAGAATAGGGATGACGATTGAGTTGTGCGGATGTTATAGCCTGAAAATAGCGCTAAGAAGTATTATGAAGTGATGTGGAGGTTAAGATAAAGTGAGGGAGTGGTTTGACGAAGAGAATTAAGTATGACGGAGAGTAGTGGGATTATGATGATTGAGAATGGAGTAAGAAAGCGGTTGAATATTGAAATAATTCGTCTGGTTATGGGGTGTCCGTACGTGAGTATAAGTGTAGACAAACAGGTGTTCGTCGCGCTGAGTGAAGTAGGAGTGAGGTTTTGAGATGCCGTCTAAGTGGAGTACATGGATAGAACGATGTAGGTGATTGGTAATAGTAACGCATGCATGTAAGAGGCGTTTGGTATATCTTATGTCAATGTGTATGGAAGTGATCGAAACGCTTAGGCTGTGGTGAGTAATTGCTAGAATGTTGAATAGGTGTCTAATTTGTTTTTTTTTTTAATGTGAAGTAATAGTATAGGCACGTCAGGTTGTCGTGATACGAGAATAATCGTGAGATGAGAACGAGCATTGGTCAAAGCATATGAGAAGTATAAATACGAGCGCCGTGCGAAAATGCGAAGACTGACGGATGGGTGATGCTGATAAAACATACCACTGATATCGTAGAGAATAGGAGTAATCTTGAGTAGTACTGAAAGAGGAGTGATATAAGTAAGAGAAGGAAAGAATGTGATTAGCCAAATGAATATCGGAGTATTAAAATAGAGCACTATAGAATGTGTTCCGTTAAGTGTGATTGGTTTGATTATCATCGCGGTGTGAGAACGCTAGGAGAGAGTTGAGAATAGTTTAGAGTTGTTGTGGTGGGATGTTTGAAAGTAATGATACGTTGATTAGTTGCGTCGGGTAGACGAGAGACGTAAAATTAGAATCAGTTATTGACAAATATAGTAGATAGATGTATTGGTGAGGTCTTTAGTAAATGGACACATGGTTTGTTGGGTGTAGCATTGTAGAGATACAGTAGTATACGTTAATGCTTAAGAAGTTGTAATAATTCTTGGTACAAATCCAGGGGAAACAACTAGTGTGCCGAGCCACGGGTTCTATTAGTAGTACTAGACTGGTAGTACATTGGGATAGCCTCCACAATAGTAGTAGGTGAAGTGATTTGAGCTGTAGTTTACAGCAGTTGTTTAGGTTTATATTGCAAATATTGTGATATGTTAAGATTTAGTTTGTAAAAGATAGAATGTTGTAAAGGGAAATAATCAAGGCTTGACTTCCAGTATAAGAGTAGCGGAATAGGTATGACTTGTGTGAATAGATATGTATTTCATTGGTTAGTATAAGAGACCAATTTTGTTTGGGTACCATAAGCAGTTGATTTTAATTGAATATGTATGGTATGTTATATTATTTTTGATTGATTTGGTCCTGTAAAATGATTATTGCCATTTAATTTTAGAATAGGATTGTTGTGTTTTCAGTCTTTTACGTACAAACTACTGGTCCGTAAAAGAGACCAGTAGTGTTAGATAACATTAGATATTTTCTTTTAATTTAAATTGATGCTTGTTTCATTTTGTCGGGATATATGAAAACATATATTTGAATATCAAAGGGGGGGGGGGGGGGGGGATATTGTTCTGTTCTTATTGTATCTTTGATTATTCATGACTTATGCCGTTATTTAAGTTTGCCTTGTTTTAACATTGGCAGGTTACTTAATCAGTTAATTTCAATTTTTTTTATTATCAGTTATAATGATTCTGTTTCTTATAATTGAGTTGCCGTTGACCATCCTTAAAAATAATTATTTTTCAGTAAAATTGTTTTTCTTTTGACATTTAATTGGGGGAAGTTGTAAAACAGAAACTAGTTAATAGAGTCCTTGGGAGTTCTAGATACATATTTACGTTCAGAAGATGTGGGGCAAGTTTAAAACATGGATTTAGTGCCATGATGTAATAGAAATTTAATAAGCAACACGAGATTGCTGGCTTGTAGAAGAAGAAGTGGGTAACGTGCTGCGCCAGACAGCGTGAAGACAAATAGTGAAACATGAATTGAATGCCATGTTTTACTCCGAAGAATAACTATATACTGTGGATATCAGTACAATAGTAAAGGGGGGTATGTAAGTTAGTGAACGTAGATAAAATGCTATGAGGTCTTGGGGGTCCGTGATATATGGACTGAGAAAGAATAACGTTGATTGCAAGCAGTGATGAGGTAGATAGGTTAGAAAGTCACAGACATGAGTTCCGTGGCGGTATTTTGTTGCTGTTGATAACGGCATAAATTGAAAGTGGAAGTGTTAGGTGAAATGCCCATAATAAATGGACATTAGTGGGTTGCTGAAGTTTTCGGCAAGATTAATAGAGAACCTGATATAGAGTATTCCTGAGTCAGGTATAGGAGAGATTTGGTTATATTTTAGTAGGTGATGGTTATAACGATAGAGGAGGTTTTGAGTGGTAGGCCCATAATGGACCTTTTTAATTGTGTCCTCGGGATGTGTTTTGAGGTTGACATTACAAAGCGAGGTTGAGGTAAGGTTCAGAGCCATAACATCGGTAGACATCAGCGCAAACTGTGAAACTGCCATAATAAGTGGTATAATTGAACTGTGGAATTGTTTTAGACTTTATTACATAAAGTCTCAGATAACATAGGGGGGTAAGTAGGAGTGTGGTTTTTGTGAGGAAGAGTTCTGGTTCTTTTTTTCTCCGGTGGCCACCGATTCTATTTCTTTCTGTCGTGTGTAAGTGTGAGTGGTTTCATGATTAGTTGAATTGTAATGCTGCAATATTGTTGGTGAGAATAAATCGAAGAAGAAGTAGAAGTGCACAGTAGTTGAGTAGGTTATATTTGGAGAGAAATCGTAGCGACTTCAAGATGGAGATTTTTGAGTTGAGGATTTAGGCGGATTGCTTGTAGTGATAGAGCAGATAGTTATAAGACCAACCCATGAGTGGTTGAGTAAAGTTGAGTCGTGTTTGGTGGTAGTGGATGGCTATGGATCTCAGTAGAAGTTAAGCAATGATAGGGTAGCAATTTATGAAACTTATGAAGATAGTAAGAGTCAGGAAGACTCTGGTGATGAGAAATTGTAGGGGCTTATAAAAAGTCCCAGGTTATGTGTTACTTGGATTTTTTTGCCTGTGAATTTAGAGGTTATGGGTTAAGTATGTTGGTTATGTGAATTTATATGTGTGATACTTATGTGGATATTTTATGAATTGTGTTTTTTTAATGAAACCTTGTATGCTCAGAAACGAAGAAGAAGTATCACTTCATAACATAGCGGTTAGTTATAAGAGAGTATTATAAGAGAGTATTATAAGAGAGTATTATAAGAGACAAGTGGAGAATTTGACTCGAAGGAGTAGAGATAAAGTTCAGAGGGGGTTAGTTTGTTAGTTTAAGATGAGTTTGAGAAATAATATTGGTTTAAGGTTTTAGTGAGGGAAAGCATAATTAGAATAAGTAGGTTAGGGATTAAGACTTTTCAGCGAAAAGTCTTGGTTGAAGAAAGGGAGGAAATGTAACAGAGTTAGGAATAGGAAGAAGGGTCAACGAGGTGTGCATAGTCAATAGGGAAGTAGGGCACGATCAAGCACCATAATAATATGGGGTAGTTAGGGTGGGTCGTCCTATGACGAGGATCTTAGAAACAAGGTGAGTTGTGAATGACCCATCCTTCGATATGGACGTATGATTTAACTGGGCAACATCTGGCTTGATTGATGGTTTGTTATAACCTATCTCCGTTGATTATGAATAAAGTAATATGAAGAAAGAACCGTCTTGGAGTTATTGCCAGTTCACCATTACTTCGCTGTACTGTTACAGTACAGAAATGTTGCCCAATGACCAGGATCGAGTTTGAACCAAGTACTGCACCACTATACTTGATGAGGCCAGAGATCTATACCGTGCTTGTACAACAGATTTTGGAAAATTCGATACCTTCGGCACCATAGCACCTAATATGATCTCTAGTGAACGCTGGAGAAAGTTCTTCAAGATGTTGATCAACTGCGAGCTCTTGGCTGGGTCATGAAGCCACGTTATTCGATCAAAACTCCTCCGGGCTCTGTTGTGTGAGAGCCGCTGTCAAGTCTCCTCCGGGCTCTGTTGTGTGAGAGCCGTTATCGCTGTCAAGTCTTCGCCGGGCACTGGGGCACTGTTGTTCGAGCGGTTTGCTAACGGGATTGTTTTTGGCGGACGACATGGATACCTACTTCTGATCGTACCTCCCACTGTTGCAGGGACTTCAAAGACTTCTGCATTCCGCCATACATAGTAATTAGGCCGCATCAAATTTTGCTGACTGAATCGTTGTCACACAGTCTGCTCGTTGCCAAATTTTGCTGACTGAATCGTTGTCACACAGTCTGCTCGTTGCCTGACTAACGCCGCTGCTCTACACTATCGTTCATTGCTGATTTCAGAGGGCTGGCCAGTGCTGTCCTCTGATCACAGTCGTTGATTGTTGACTTCGAGAAGTTTTCAAAATGAAAGTCAGCCTTAAGATCTTTACAGGGTGGCTAGCTTTGTCAAGTCAGTCAGCCGCTGCCTGCACTGTCGTTTGAGAGGTTAACCAAGCCGTCACCTGTATTATCGTTTGTCGTCTCAACGCCTGCCTACACTGTCGTTTAGAGGGGCTAACCAAGGCCTCCGCTGATCGTAGTCGTGTAATACTGACCCTCGAGGACCTGCTGTCACGATCTAAACTCAAGAGGCTTGTTCAAGGCGCCACCTGCATTGTCGTTGGTCTCAACGGGCTACCAAAAGCCGCTACATTGCATCCTCTGTTTCGGGGAGCTGACCAAAGCTGATCTCTGGTTGCTGTGTGATCTTTTTTTTTGAAACTTGGGGATCTGATCGTTGCTGTCGGGACTACTAACTTATCGAGCCTTATCGAGCCTTATCGATCCTTACGGGGTACTGAAGCCGCCTTGTCGATCCTTGTTCAAGTACTTGGGTGCCAGATACCGTGCCTCTCAGTCTCAGCATACGAGAGCGAAACCTGAGAACCATTAATGTGCAGTTTTCGACGAGTGTCTAACTACAGGCAGGGGACTATCTTTGACAGCCAACACTTGTAAAGTATAAATTTAATATTATAGTATTAGAAGATTATAGGCCCTGATAAGTTTAATTAACATATTATTATATTTAACATATTATTATTATAGTGAATTATTTTGTACAAATTTGAAATGGAAATCTTTTATAAGAAGTTAGGACGTGTGACGGAGTTAATGGACAGTTTAAGGATGGACGTAGACAGAATTTCGTCTATGATAAAAGTGATCAAGAGACAGACGCTTGAACGAACAGAGCACAAAACAGGTATGAGACGTTTTGAGGTAGACAAGTCCATAGAAACGATAACCAGTCTGGTTACAATTCTAAAATTATCAACCATATACATATGAAAGCAGATAAGAATGAGACACAGAGACATATAGGAAATAGTAATAGTCAGAAAAGGAAACAGTGGTCGTGGCCTTCAAATAGTGAAAACGCAAAAGCCTTGACGAGAGAACTGGTTTCAGATCAGACAGTTGCGATATTCGGTAGCAAGGTTGAGTAACAGAGAAAGAAACACAGATAAGATTTTGGGTAGTCAGAGGTATCCTTCAGTCTTTAGTGTCAGACAAGAAAGAGAGACACAGACGCAACCAGGCAGTAGTGTAGAAAAGAGTACACAGACGTCGATTGATAAAGTGACAAAGCGAGACACTGGTACAGAGGTTGGACAACCCAAGACAGAAGACAGGCAGACAAGAACCAAAGATGTTAAAAGACAGGTGAGGAAAAGTATTAGGGAAAGGAATACTACAAATAGTATGATAGTTAATAGAGGTACGACTGGTATGTCAAGTTCCTCAGGTATAGACATTAAATTAATCCCTAAATGGTGTAGGAAATGTTAGGTGTGCGAAGTTCAGTTATGGAGAGGATATTTCCACCTCTACCGCATATTATAGTAAATACTGCGCTTGCTGAACAACTGATACTGATGATTCAGAGAACGAGAGGATTGCACTACGAGCAGATCCTGACTCGAAGCGTGATGTTTCCTCATACGGTGTGGTTGCTAGTAGACAGAAAAGACAGAATTTTAGAACAAGATACCAGTATATATGACAGAAAAGTAGTGAAGGCTAGGAGACGAATACCAAGAGACAGAGGAAAAAGATACTTTCAAAAAGAAAGATGTTTGCCTAGTAGAAAGTAGAACACAAAAACTAAGAAGCGTCACTGGACAAAGCTAGAAGTCTCATGAATAGTCGGGTGAGACCATGGTTAATATATAAATAAGAATTAACTAATACGTGAAGAGTGGATATTTTGGTGGTTGGAGTCATTCAAATACGATGAGACTTATACCGGCTCAAAATGTTGTGTTGCTGTGGAGAGGATTAAAGTAGAAAACGGTGGAGAATCACTACAAGTAATGTGTGATGTCGAGAACTGATGTATTGCATAGGTTATTTTGAGGGGGTTATAAAGTAGTCATAGAATAGGGATGGACGATTGAGTTGTGCGGATGTTATAGCCTGAAAATAGCGCTAAGAAGTATTATGAAGTGATGTGGAGGTTAAGATAAAGTGAGGGAGTGGTTTGACGAAGAGAATTAAGTATGACGGAGAGTAGTGGGATATGATGATTGAGAATGGAGTAAGAAAGCGGTTGAATATTGAAAAAATTCTCTGGTTTGGGGTGTCCGTACGTGAGTATAAGTGTAGACAAACAGGTGTTCGTCGCGCTGAGTGAAGTAGGAGTGAGGTTTTGAGATGCCGTCTAAGTGGAGTACATGGATAGAACTGATGTAGGTGATTGGTAGTAGTAACGCATGCATGTAAGAGGCGTTTGGTATATCTTATGTCAATGTGTATGGAAGTGATCGAAACGCTTAGGCTGTGGTGAGTAATTGCTAGAATGTTGAATTAGGTGTCTAATTTGTTTTTTTTTTTAATGTGAAGTAATGTATAGGCACGCAGGTTGTCGTGGATACGAGAATAATCGGAGATGAGAACGAGCTTTGGGGTCAAAGCATATGAAAAGTATAAATACGAGTGCCGTGCAAAAATGCGAAGACTGACGGATGGGTGATGCTGTAAAACATACCACTGAATCGTAGAAAAAATAGGAGTAATCTTATAGTACTGAAAGAGGAGTGATATAATAAGGAAGGAAAGAAATGTGATTAGCCAAATGAATACGGATATTAAAATAGAGCACTATAGAATGTGTTCCGTTAAGTGTTTGGGTTTTATTATCATCGCGGGTGGACGCTAGGAGAGAGTTGAGAATAGTTTAGAGTTTTGTGGTGGGATGTTTGAAAGTAATGATACGTTGATTAGTTTCGCGGGGAGACGAGAGACGTAAAATTTGAACAGTTATTGACAAATAAGTAGATAGATGTATTGGTGGGTCTTTTGTAAATGGAACAACTGGTTTGTTGGGGGTACATTTGTGAAACAGTAGTATACGGAATGCTTTTAAAAAGTGTAAAAATTCTTGGTACAAATCCAGTGGGGGAAACAACTAGTGTGCCGAGCCCCGGGTTCTATTTGTATACTAATGTATCATTGGGATAGCCCCACAAATAGTAGGTGAAAATGATTTGAGCTGTAGTTTACAGCAGTTTTTTAGGTTTTATTTCAAATAGTGGGGTATGTTAAGATTTTTGTTTTAAAAGATAAATTTGTAAAGGGGAAATTCAAGGGGGTTTACTTCCAGAAAAAGTACGGTCATTTTTTGAGTTGATTTTGGTTTTAGGGGAACAATATTGTTCTGCGTTATATGTAGGTAACAGAGATAAAAATATTAAAGCAGGGGATAGTTGGCCCTTAGCATCGGTTTTTTTTTTTTTTTAAGTTATAAGAGTAGCGGAAAAGGGATGACTTGTGTGAATAGATTGTATTTCATTGGTTAGATAAAAAGACCCAATTTTTTGGGGACCATAAGCAGGGATTTTAAAATTTAAAATGTATGGGATGTTTTATTATTTTTTTGATTGATTTGGTCCTTAAAAAAGAAAATTAATTGATTTTTTTTTTT